>CAUYQU010018828.1:0-34318 GCA_963574635.1 Cheracebus regulus
TGTGTCCCTCCTGTACAATGAGAGTGAGTGCTGAGTTCCTTCATTCCTTGTGTGTGACCATCAGCTTTCACCGCAGAGGTCAAAGCACTTGGGGCATTCATGCCGTCAAATTCCCTTGTACCAGAGGCCCTAGGATATGCCCTAGGAAACAGAGTGTCTTATGACCTGACACTCGATACGAGCACTTAATAAATCCTTGTTGGATGAGTAAGTAAATGAGATTGCAGAATTGCCAGGTTACCTTTCCCTTCTCAGCCTCTTCCATGCTTCTCCCCTTGACTGAGATGTAGCAGACAGGTCTGGCCCAAAAAGGAACAGAATTACTACAAATAAACAAATGCCTTAATGTTTGAGACATCAGAAATCCCCAGAAATCTTCATCTCACCCCTCTCCCCTCCCCAGTTGTGTGCCCTTCTTCCTGTCACACTCAGATTCCAACATGAGGTCACTGGCTTGGGGCCTCTGGGAGGTCTTTTTCTCAGTTGAATGAATATCTCCCTCTGCAAGTGCAGCGTGGTCCACCAGCCCTGGGGCATGGCAACCCAGGGCCCTGTGATTGCCTCTGATGAGGCCAATGGCCCGTGTATTTTCTCATTCCTCAGGGCCATCCAGATGGCTTCCACAGAGACTTCCTAATGTCTCCTGGGCCAACAGGATTTTTGTTGGCACGTGATGTTAAAGGCTGCAAACCAACCATGGCTTTCAAAGCCCAGCAGTGACACGGCTGGCATATGTGGTCTGTTTCTAGGTCTTTCGTCTACCTTCTGGGGCATGAGTTTCCATCCTGTATTCGCCCAGGCCTGGTCTTCAAGCACAAAAGCCTTGACTATTGAGAAACTGGTGAACTGCTCTGGCTGGGAGAATGGCAGGGATGACCTGCACCTGTCCCTGGGCCTATAGCTGATCCCTGTACCCAGTCCCTGTGCTCCTGTCCCACACGGCTGGCAATGAGCCCCAGGTCCTGCACCCCAGGCGATCCCAAAACCAGTTTGTGCAGTGTCTACAGTAAGGCTATTCAGGAATCAGGCTGTCTCAGGATTCACATGATTAAAAATACATGAACTTAGCCTGGCATGGTGGCTCATGCCTGTAATCCCAGCACTTTGGGAGGCTGAGGTGGGTGGATCACCTGAGGTTGGGAGTTCAAGACCAGCCTGATCAACAGGGAGACACTCCGTCTCTACTGAAAATACAAAATTATCCTGGCATGGTGGCAGGTGCCTGTAATCCCAGCTACTGGGGAAGCTAAGGCAAGAGAATTGCTTGAACCTGGGAGGCGGAGGTTGCCGTGAGTGAGATTGTGCCATTACACTCCAGCCTGGGCAACAAGAGTGAAACCCCATCTCAAATAAGAATAATAATAATAAATGAAAAGAAAAGAAAATATATGAACTTGTGGGTTAAACACTAAGCTAGTCTATCCCATGATTCCCGGTGCTCAGTAAGGTAAAGTGGGACGCAGCCTCTTCTCCTCCTTGGTCTTCATTTCTATTTTGGGAACAGGGAGCATGTGGTATTGGAAAGAAGATGGAGCTAGTGAATGGTAACTTCAAAGCCCTGATTTCTCCACTGCCATTTCCACAGATCTGAGGAACTCAACCTCTTGGAGCCCTGGTTTCTCATCTATAAAAAGAGGTTAAAAATGTCTACTTTCCAAAATTCTCATAAAGATTAGGTCAAGTTTGTCCAACTGCAGCCTATGATGGCTTTGAATGCAGCCCAACACAAACTGACAAACTTTCTTAAAACATTATGAGATTATGCATGGACCTTCTTTTTTTCTTTTCCTTTTCTTCTTCTTCTTCTTCTTTTTTTTTGTTCATCACCTATTGTTGGTGTTAGTGTATTTTATGTGTGACCCAAACAATTCTTCCAATGTGGCCCAGGGAAGCCAAAAGATTAACCCCCTGGATTAGATATTTCTAAAAAATTATCTTTATAGTAAAGCTCCTGCACAGCAAAACAAACTATCAACAGAGTAAACAGACAATGTACAGAATGGGAGAAAATATTTGCAAACTATGCATCAGAAATAGGAGTAATATCCAGAATCTATAAAGGACTTAAATCAATAAGAACAACAACAATAACAACAACAAATGTTCTCATTAAGAAGTAGGCAAAGGATATGAACAGACATTTTTCAAAAGACAACGAAGCCTTCAACAAACATAAGAAAAAATGCTCAGCATCACTGATCAGCAGAGAAGCACAAATCAAAACCAGTGAGAGCCATCCAGACCAATCAGAATAGTTACTACTAAAAAGCCAAAAAATAACAGATGCTGGTGAAGTTGCAGAGAAAAGGGAACGCCTACACACTGTTGGTGGGACGGTAAATAGTTCAACCCCTGTTTAAAGAAGTTTGGAGACTTCTCAAAGAACTAAAAATAGAACTACTATTCAACCCAGCAATCCCATTACTGGGTATATACCCAAAGGAAAAGAAATTATTCTACCAAAAAGACACCTGCATTTCTATGTTTATCACAGCACTATCCACAATAGCAAAGGCATGGAATCAACCTAGCTGCCCATCAACAATGACTGGATAAATGAAATGTGGTACATATACACCACGGAATACTAAGCAGCCATAAAAAGACTGAATCATGTCCTTTGCAGCAATGTGGATGGAGCTGGAGCCCATTATCTTAAGCAAATTAATGTAGGAAGAGAAAACCAAATACTACACGTTCTCGCTTGTAAGTAGGAGATATACATTGAGTACTCATGGACATAAAGATGGGTACAATAAACACTGGGGACTCCAAAAGACAAGAGGGAGAGAGTGGGGCAAGGGCTGAAAATCTTCCTATTGGGTCCTATGTTCACTATTTGAGTGACAGGATCAACAGAAGCCCAAACTTTAGTGTCATGCAATATACCCTTGTAACAAATATGCTTATGTGCCCCCTGAATCTAAAATTTAAAAAAAACCTGTCTTCATAGTAAATGCTCAATAAATGGAAATTACTATTATATTCTATTAAAGTATTATCTTAAAATATATATTAATATTTTATAACTAATATAAAAACATATTTTATTAACAAATTATGCTGTATAATCAATACCAATGTTGTGTATATTAACAAGTTTAGAAATATATTAATGAATATATACTAAAACATGTTACAATATTATTTAAATGTCAATACATTATGACTATTAGAATAATTCTTTATATATTATTATATTGTACTAATATATTATTGTTCACACATCATTACCTCAAATATTGATTAATATGGTTTCAAAATGATACAATAAACTAACTTGTTTTACTGTTTCTAGCTAGTTTACTCTCTCTATGGAGATACACTGGAAGTAGGCAAAAATAAAGTCAGCATTTTTTCCTGTTTGCTCAAAGTAAGCACAGCTTTGTTTTATTTGGAAAATAATCATTTGCTTTTTCAACAAAAGTGAAGTCATTCAAACATTTTGGAATCTAAAGCTCCGAATGGAAGTCAGGGATAACAAATCAACCCAAACCAAAGTCAACGTTCACCTTGAGTTATGGCATCTTCACGGGTAGAGCTCCTTCTGCCCCTGCAGCTATTCAGACAGTCAGTCAATGCTGGTTATTATTCCTCACCCAAAGGACAGGATAGGAAAAGGACAATGAATGGCCTGCTCATTACTAGCCCCTGAATATTCTGCCTGATTGCCTTCATTCTGTGGAATTCACCCATATTATTTCATGGAGATAGTTCTACCCTAGTTCTAACCAGCCACTCTGGCCTTCATGTCCAGTTTATCAAATCCCATGAGCCCTTAGAGAGCTTATGGGCGTTCCTTGTTCATTCAGTTAATAAATATGTACGGAGGCCCTGTAATATTTCTGTACCATGCTATGTACTAGGCTTACAAGGATGAACAAGATACAATGGGACAAATATACACTTAGATAGAAGAAATAAGCCCTTGTTTCTGAAACATCAACAGGGTGATGATAGTTAATATGAATCAATGGTCTATTCCAAAATAGCCTGAAGAGAATAATTAGAATGTTCTGAGCTCAAAGAAAATATAGATATTTAAGGTGATGGATATCCCAGTGACCCTGATTTGATTATATAAATGTATGAAATTATCATACCTATCCAGAAAATAAGTGCATCATATATGTACCAATAAAGTTAAATACAGACATAAGAACAGGGCCAGGCATGGTGGCTCATGCTTGTAATCCCAGCACTCTGGGAGGCCAAGGTGGGTAGATCACTTGAGGTTTGAAGTTCAAGACCAGCCTAGGTAACATGGGAAAACACCATCTTTACTAAAAATGTAAAGATTAGCTGGGTGTGATGGTGGACACTTGTAATCCCAGCTACTTGGGAGGCTGAGGTGGCAGAATTTCTTGACCCTGGGAGGCAGAGGTTGCAGTAAGCCAAGATCATGAAACTACACTCCAGCCTGGGGGACAGGGCAAGACTCCATCTCTCAAAAAAAAAAGAGAGAGAGAGAAATAAGAACACAGTATAGTGGAGAGGTGCACGGTCCACTGCAATTGATAACTATGTGGGGCCTTAGAGTGTGAGGAAGGCTTGGAACAAGGTGAGCAGAGCATGTGATGGACACCTAACCCCATCTTAGAGCTTCAAAGATTTCCCAGGGGATATGACATCCATACTGCTACCTGAAGGTGTCCTTAGAGTCAGCAGGGTACACAGGATAGACAGGCAGGATGGGAAAGGCAGTACCCCCATGGAGGAAAGCACACTGGAAGATCTGGCAGGTGGGAAGTACACCAGGCTCAGGGAGCTGCAAAGCATCCCAGTGGGTAGACACAGTGTTTCTTCAGCATGTGGTGGGAGGATCACCTGCATCAGAGTCCTTCAGCCTTTTGGCATAAATGCATGGTTCTTGGATTTAGTGAGTCGGGATTTCTGGAAGAGAAGACTGAGAATCTTCACTTTTAAACACATTTTCAGGTAAATAGAAGGCAAGCTGAAGCCTGAACTTCAAATGCAGAAGACAGACAAGACAGAGTGGGTGGGTGAGGGCAAGTCATGAAAAACGCACAGGTCCAGAGGAAGCACTTGGACTTTCTTGTGAGGATCCCAGGCAGTGGCATGCTGGTAAATGACTCACAGATGGTTCTGGGGTGGAGTGGACGTGGTTAATTCATAGCTTGTTGATTTCTGGGTTGTAACTACGGCAAAGATTACATGTGATCACTTGTGTCCAACTTTGTAAGAGCTAAACCATGGAAGAAAGATAAGTTGTTATTCTCTTATTGAGAAGATACCTTTTGGCTTTGCTGAATCCACAGTCTTTTCTTCTAAACAATCCATCTATCATAATTTTTTGTCATGAAAGCCTTTATTGTCATGAGAGTTGATTTACTCTGCCAAAAAATCTGTTTTGTTCTGAACTCTTTGAACATACTGGAGAGGGATTTTGCACCCTGATCTCCCAGGAATCTTGTAAGCATCACCCAGAAGATAGATGATCTGCTATTTCCACTTGTATTCATGACAATGACAATTTGTTCCAAGCACTGGTCGTGAGATTTGCACTTCTTCACATATTCATTCATACATTTGTTTACACATTAATACTAGTAATAGCTAACATTTATTATGAGGTGCCAAGACCTTACAGGTATGAATATATTAACTTCTCAAAATGACCTATAAGTCCTATTACTGCATACATTTTATACAGAAGGAAACTGAGACTCAGAAAAGTTACACCCTATTAAGTGTCAGAGCTGGAATCTGAATGCAGGCTGTCAGTCTGGGAATAGGCTATGGGGAATAGGCTATGATGCCGTTCACATTTCCTTTTCGTTAACTAAATACACTGTCCTATAGCCCTCAACAGTCTTCCCACAATCCAGATACCTTGAAGGGGGTTGTTCAGAAAAAGAATAAAGTTATTTCCTGTTTGTACCCAACTGAGGTCAGCAGTTTAATTACTGCATCATAGTAGCTCTTTGTAAGAGAATCTGATGTGTGTGTCATACATGAACCTATTTCTGGTTTTATTGGCTTTATGGTAAAAATTTAACAGCACCATAAGAATATACAATGTCTGCATCAGCTTCTCCTGGCTTCTCAGGTGGAAGCATACCTTTTCAGGGAGGATTATTCCTTCCCGGTTTGAGGAGTGTCACTCCAAGATGCAATGACTCCATCCTGAATGCTAATCTGCCATGTTGACTTCTGATTAGCCCCAGTCCCACGAATGCCTCCTGGTTCCTACTTTATTTACCATTCCTAGTGTAAGAACGTGTCAACCTTGATGGGTTCACACAAACTGTAGGCTGTGACACGCATAGTATGTTTGCCTGTTCTGGAAGTTTGCCTTTAATTGTCCTGTCCAGAGCATGCACAACCTTTTTCATGGTAGATATGCCCTGGGTCTGGGGGTAACAATATGGAAATCTCCCTGTCTTTCTGCCGCCAAAGAACATGTTTCCATCTGTAAGTTCCCCAAATAAATCAACCTTTACCAAAAACTGGATTTTGTCCCCACTCTTTGGTTTCCTGCCTCCTCTTGCATTTGGGGGTCGCTTTCTGTATGTGGCTCTTTCTTGGAACACTATCTCAGAGGCCCCTTCAGATTAGAAACTGCCTCAAACTTTCTTAGCAAAACATTTTGCTATCAGCAAACATTTCCTTGAATTTAATCTAAACCTGTCATTCTTCAGCTTCAGCAAATCTCCTCTTATTCAAGTCTCCATTAAGATAAAGTATAGGCTGTCATTGGCTTGGCCATAATCTCATGTGATATTTAGTGTATTTGCAAGTAACTGTCAAGCCTTCCCCAGTCATCCCACTCGGGCCAACCCATTCCTTAACTTTTAGTGATTTCTGGTTCACAGAGTTCTTTACATTAGGAATTCCAGTGCTTGATCTGAATCCATGTACAAGCAGGTGGAACACAGTGGATCATTCCAGACACTATTCTCCATGGAGTCCTGGCAAAGTTTCAAGCAGATGTCCAATAATTCTAAGTGACTTTAAGGGTTTCACATACTCTATAATAATGGCCCTAAAGAGCCACAGAGCCTTTAACTATACATATTTTAATCTTCCCTTTGATTTTATATTGTGTGTAATTTTAGAATTTTGACATCTTACTTCTGTATCTAATGTGTTTCCAAAAATGTAGCATAATCAGGAAGGACAGTTCTTGAGCTAACTCTAGCCATGTGGCTGGCTATTCTCCCCAGGTACATAAGAGCAGGACTCGCCAGACACAATTCCTGTGCTAATTTCAAATGCTCCTTCTTTAAAAGATCAGCTTCCATTTCCCCTTAACTGTCCCTTTCATAAAATGACCAGATCCTCTCAGAAGGCTTCCTTTAGAAACTTCCTTTATGCCACAAATCAGAAGCATTTCTTTAAAAAAGCATCTGAAGTACAGTGCAGGATACAACATCTTCATGGGAGAAATAAGACAGGATCAGACGGACAAAAAGACACCATCTCTGGGAAGTTAGGTAATTGTCAGCTCAAAGTAGATATAAAGGGAAGCCATACTGGAGTATTCAAAAAACACTCAAATTAGCACACAAAATAGTTAATCAACTTTTTAAAAGTTATGACTATCCTTTCCAGAGGTTAATTTCCATTCACTCTCTATTTACTGTACAAACATTTGGTAAAAACATAGCTATAATCTTGTTTGGATATAAAACACAGAGCTCCAACCAAGCCATCTTCCCTCCCCTATCTCTCTTCCCTGGCCTCTTCTCCCCTCTCCTCTCCTCTCTTCTCCTCTTTTCTTTCCCTCCCTTCCTCACCATCTTCTTTTGATGCCACAGTTTCTTCAGAATACATCCCTTACAGCCATGAAAAGTAGAGACTTGGCTTGATTTCATGTGGGCTTACCAAAGTGCTCCCTGCAAATTTTGCAGCCACCATGAATCACAAGACGCTGAATATGAGGGTAGGTTTTCTATTTTTTTTTTTTTTTTTTTTTGCCAGCCTCATTCACTGGAAGCAGTGCTCAGAAGATTAGAGAAAAGTATGAAGTTTGGAGGATTAAAAATCGAATTAAAAGGACACATGTAAAAAATGCACAGAGATGATTGATTATCAAATGATTTCCTTTACTCTCAGAAAAATGACTCAATCGCCTTCTCTCTTTCTTTTTTTTCTGCTTTTTTCACCCCCACCTCTGCAAACATCATTTGCAATGGTTGGAATCCCGAGACTTGTGCCAGGGCCTGCCAGAAGGCCAGTTAGAAGTATATCCATCAACCTAGAGACTCTTTTGGATTGCATTAAATATAAAAGGAAGAATAAGCAGTGTGCCCAAGTGAATCCAGCTGAAAGCCAAAGCTGTGCAATGGCTGCGTATCACTGACAGCACACTAACTGTGATGACGGAGGCTAGCTGTCACCCTGTTTCCAGGTATGTCAAGTGTAGCTGCCCACCCAGGAGACAGAGCGTGTTCAGGTGCCCTCTTTGCAACTGCCTTAATTTCAATGCTCATGAACGTTTTCTCACCCTGTTTTGCCATTTCCAGTTAATCTCATGCATATTTATGTGCCAATTATGCAAATCCCAAGATAAAAATGCATTAAGCACCCATGATTTAGACTGGTTAAGTCCATTACATGGTGTAATGAAATTATTGCATGATGTCCAATTTACCTCAATGCTTGCTTTAAACTGTCCATAAGTTATTAAGTAACCATAACATGCCAAAATTTAGCTCTAGGAGGCTTCCTTTGTCTGACCTACCATGATACCAGGAAATCAGAAACTTCAAGCTTAATCCTCACCAAAGGGAGAAAATATTTCAGAATAGACTTAAGGAGGCATAATGTGATCAAAGTTTAAGCATGGCAACCACATTGTCATGGATCTGTCTTAGGACAAATTACAAATATCACTGGGTGATTTCAATAACATTCAGACAGAGCAACTTGGGATGTAAAACCAAGCCTTGTCAATGGGATTCTCCTCTTGCCATCTTGCCTGGTCAGGTCTTGTTCCCTTAGTCATGATGACACTGTAGGTCACTGAATTCAAATGCAGTTTGAATTTTCAATATGGAAATATCCATTTCCAGCATCAGAAAGAGAAAGACTAAAAAGGAATTCACAGAAGCAATTTAAAACACACACATACACAAATCCCTTGAAACCTAAAAACTGAAGGGTTTGAATGAGAATCTATTTGCTATAGAGATTTTATCTTTAAACTTTGGTAGTACTTAAAGCCCACAGTTTCCATGTTTATTAGACAATATGACAATCAAGAAACAAGCCATGATGTGAGTGATACTGGTAAACATGATATGTGAGCAGTCTGACCCACTGACATCCATTTCTTCCCCTACTACAGCATGCCATTTTAATCAGCTCATAATGTGATTTACACAGAGTCTGGGTCCTGATTATTTGCATAGGGAACTCCCTTCGAAGTCTACGAGAGTTGTACTTGCGAGAGCTTATGAGCTCGGATCCACAGATCTGTTAGGCGCCAGAGACTGCACAATACTGGGATAGTTTGCAATTTGAAAACCTGGTCAAATGAATAGATTATGATATTCCCCAAAGCATTTGAACCTCATCCTGTCAGTCAAGTGGGCTAGGATGCCAGTGTCATTTGCCATTTTTTTGGCTGTGAAAGAAGATCGTGAAACAGGACCTGCTGTTTCTACAGCACCTTGGATTGAAGTGTATCATCTGTAGGCAACAGGACTTTAGCTACCTGCCCAGCGAAAACAAATGGGTCACCAAGGGGATCTCAAAGATCTGCCAGCCTGTTGAGGGGCTGGAGTTAGAGCCTTTGTAACAAACTCTCACTTGAGGCTATCCTTCTAATGAATGACTCTCAGAGACTGGTGAATGTAACAGAGATGGGGAATTCTTGCAAAGGATGGGGGTGTCTTCATGCAGAAGACCTACTTCTAACATTCTCTGAAAACATTGTGGTCAGGATCATTAACCAGCAGGGGGAAAAAAAACAAAAAAACAAAAACATTCAATGACAAAAGAGTCTATCTGTGTCCAAATCATTAAACAGGTCATCAAAGAGATGAGGTAAATCAAAGCCTTATACTATTGACTTTAACTCTGCTGTCTTTAGAGAGCTACTTGCCCCCTGATTTTTTTTGAAATTTCTGATTATGAAAAGTAATATTTCTAGCATTATTGAAAACTTTTGACCTATCCATTTAAAATGATAGGTAAATAGAGCAGATATCACATAGCACCTTCATCATCTGAGCTTATAATGGAAAACCCCACATTCAAAGCATCTCTTGAAAGTGAAAAAGCAAACTCCAGCCAAGAAGAACAAGTGCTTAGAGTCTTCAGGAGACTAAAACCGTTCCCTGTGAGCATGTCTAAATGTTACAGGACCAAGTTCAAGATGTCAGGCTAGTGCAGTGCCCTGAAATCTCTTCTGCAGGTCTGCTAGTTCTCCGAGAACACATTGGCCTCCAGAATGCATTAACCTACTTTCTGCAGACAGGATTCCCTGGTCCTCCTGCTCTGAAGAAGAGGAGGAGGAAGAGGAAAGAGGCTATTTCAAGTGGGAGCTGGACACACTCTTTGCCTTAAACGTGTTACGCCTCCTGCTAAACAGCAACGCAGGCGGAGAAACAGGTACTTCCTGCAAACGAACAGCTCCGAGGGTTGCACGGCCCCAAATCAAGCGTGATTGGAAATCCTGCTAAAATATGGCTGTCTAATCAACCGAGAGGCGAACTCATTTGCTGAGGTTCCCATTGTCCACGCTGACAGATGGCTCGCTCCCCGCTGGTCTCCCCTTCCCCTCAGACCGCGCTGCCGCGCAGGCAAGCCTATTCTTTGAGAGATCCAGTTGCCATCGCCAGCCTAGTTCTGAAATAAGACAAAAGCTCCGCGAGTCTCCTCCCATGCTCAGAGCCTTTTCTGTCCCTCCAAGCAGAAGCAAAGGAAATCCAGATCCACCCCGCTTACCTTCGTCCTCATCGGAGACAGGAGCCCTTCCATGGTGGCAGAATCCTCATGCCAGCGTCTGCCTCCTGCAAGTTACTCTCGCCCTGTGCTGAGCTTAAGCATCCCACATGAGAAGAGCCATGTCGGGAGCCGCTGCGGGCCCCTCTCCCGGGTGGCGCTTCTGCACAGCCACCCGGTCTAACTTGAATCCCCAGCGCCTGCAAAGCACCGATCCTGGAGAAGCCTGCTCCCCTCCTCGCCCTGGTCCCCGCTCTCTTTCTCCGTCTCCCGCGCTCTCTCTCCTCCCTCTCTCTCCTCCCTCTCTCTTTCCATAATCTGCCTACAGCTCTCTGTGTACCCTGCTCACTTGACAAATGATCTCTGTCTTAGGTAACGCATTTGAGCCAAGAAAAGTGATCTGAACCAACCCACAGGGCAGCTCAGCCAGGGCAGGAGGCGAGGGGGGCTGAGCTTTGCGGGAGCATCCAGTGGCTTTGGCTCTGTAGCTGGTGCTCTCTAGAGCTGATAGTACTGCTGCATTTGTTCGTTCGTTCATTCATTCATTCACTCCTCTCCTAAGAAGTGGGACTCCCACAGGAATGAGTCTAGCCGACACCATTACTGAGCTGCTTTTCTGGTTTGTGTACAGAAACCTGAAAAGGGAATCCCACCACTTGGGTATTTCTGAATACCCACGTTTAGCCCAGTGTGAATTTCACATCTGGATAGTTAACTGGATTTTTTGTTTTCTTTTCTGCTGTTTGGTGTGATGTTTAGAAGCATATACTGTAGTCTCTTTTTAGAGAAAGTTTCAGAAACAGATTTATGGACTCTGTTCCTGAACAGTTGAGTATTAAAAAATAAGTGTGTGTGTGTGTGTGTGTATGTGTGTGTGTGTGTGTGTGTGCTGTCCAGGACTCCAGATAAATCAGGATTGACTATTTCATTCAGCATTGCTGGTCACTTGGAAAAAATAGACAATGAAAGAAAAATTGCAAAGACCTAGGTCAAAGCATAATGCAGTTGAAAAGATGAGATTTTTCTGAATTTCTTTATGCTTGAGGAATTTTCTCTGTGAGAATAATTCAACATCTCTTCTTCAACTGGTCACTCTTTAAATGTGGCTGCACACATCTATAGCATCACCAAGGTGCCAGGACAATTTCATATCACATATGTGACACATGTGTACCATACATGAACCTGTCAATGCGATTTAAGGCAGATGACCTTCTTTCCATCTGCAGTTCTTGTGCTCATAAGACATCCCCAAGATAGGCTGAGCCACTCTGTCCTCCAGATGGAACCACAGACTGGTCCCTGCCCTTGCCTCTTCCTTCATCGATGTTTTTCATCCATAATTAACGTAATTCTCCTCCAGTTCACACATCAGCACTCTAAAGAACTTCAGAATCGACACCAACTCTACCTTTTGATCGCCTTCTTAATATTCTCCAGCTTGCTTGCTTGTTTGCTTGCTTGCTTTCCTTCTTTCTTTCTTTTCTTTCTCTCTCTCTTCTCCTCTTTCTCTTTCTATTTCTCTCTTTCTTTCACAGGGTCTCTGTCTGTTGCCCAGGCCCAAGAGCAGTGGTGCAAATCATAGCTCACTGCAGCCTTGAACTCCTGGGTTCAAGAGATCCTCCTGCCTCAGCCTCCTGAATATCTAGGACTGTAGGTGTGCACCACCATGCCCAGCTAATTTGTAAATGTTTTTGTGGAGATGGGGTCTTGCTCTGTTACCCAGGCCAGTTTCAAATTCTTGGCCTCAAAAGATCCTTCTGCCTCAGCCTCCCAAAGTGTTGGGATTACAGATGTGAGCTACCACATGGGGTTCAATTTTCTATTTTTAATTCTTTCTCTACTTCACCTTAGACACAGGCTGCAACCTCATTCTCACTTAACCAGACATATACATCCTTTGACCAGAGTCATAGCATCCTGACAAATCTGTAGACCCAACATATTGAATGCAACTCACTGTCCTTGTAGATTATTGCCATTTCTGGGGGCCTCTGATCCTTATTTCTTTGGTATTGAATTAAACAATAATTTTTATTTTGTACCATAGTGTTTGGGGTTCCTTAATCTTTTCTTCTATTCATGTAGTCATTCAAAACAGTTGTAAGGCACCTACTATGTCCTGGAAGCTGTTCTTGTTCAGATGATATAGTGGAGAATAGTGCAGACAAAGTCCTTGTTCCATTTGTCTATATTTTATAGTAGCTTTGATACAAAACCCAACCAACTCCTCAGTCCCTTCCATCGATCACTGCTTTACTCACATCAACCTCTCCCCATGTTATTGGGCTTTTCTGTAGGATGTAAACCCTCTGATGTGACTTTCATTTCCAGTCCAATGCCATTCTCTTTGTGACTCTTCTCCTACCTGGATACCCTTGATCAACTTTCTCATAGGAACTAAAAAACTCTATTGTCTCCATAAGAATTTCAATTCCTCGCCTGCATTTTTTTTTTTTTTGAGACAGTTTCACTCTGTCTCCCAGGCTGCAGTACAGCGGCACAATCTCAGGTCACTGTAATCTCTGCCTCCTGAGTTCAAGCAAATCTCCTGCATCAGCCTCCTGAGTAGCTGGAATTACAGGTGCACATCACCACACCCAGCTAATTTTTGCATTTTTAGTAGAGACAGGGTTTCACCATGTTGGCCAGGATGATCTCGATCTCCTGACCTTAGGATTTGTCCACCTCCCAACGTGCTGGGATTACGGATGTGAGCCACCGTGCCTGTCCTCACTTCCATCTTTAATTCTATTCTCTCTCCTCTTCCCCAGACCCTTCCTCTATTTCCTCAAAGTCTTCATTTTTCAGCATCAGGGAAGGAAAGCACTCTTGTTTACTCAAAACAGAGATGCCATTCCTCATCCTCTCTGGTTATGGGCCCTGAACCATTAAAATGACTTGTTATCCCACCCACTGTTGAGACCATGCCTTGTGCCCTATTTAGCTTCCATCCTGCTTGATTCTTCAATAACTAGAATAGGCTACATCCATTATTTGCTTTTTTACTTTCAACAACTCTTTCCTGAAGCACTCTGCCCTGTTTGTGGCATGAACAGGTTCACGCTGTTTGCACCCTTTCTAGCCCCAGAAAACTCTCTCATCAGAATTTCCAATCACATTCCCTTCTCTTCTTCTTCTTCTTCTTCTTCTTTTTTTTTTTTTTTTTTTGAGACAAAGTCTCACTCTGTTGCCCAGGCTGGAGTGCAGTAGCATGATCTTGGCTCACTGCAATCTCTGCCTCTTGGGTTCAAGGGATTCTCATGCCTCAGCCTCCACCATGCCCAGCTAATTTGCTATATTTTTAGTGAAGACAGGATTTTGCTATATTGGCCAAGCTGGTCTTGAATTCCTGGCCACAAGTGATCTGCCCACCTTGGCCTCCCAAAGTGCTGGGATTACAGGAATTAGCCACCATGCCTGGCCCCAGTCATGTCCCCTTCTCAAGAATTTTCTCCTTGATATTAAAAAAAAAAAAAAAGTCTCTGGTATGATTGCTTACCTGGCCCCATGCCTCCTGGCCATCTGTACTCTCTCTGGCCCTCAGTCTCCCAAAAAGTATGTTTAAAGTGGATAGAAAAGAGGGGGGACTATGTCAAGGTTGAATAAAATTAGACTGATTGCATATTTAAAGCTGGTTGTTTTCTGAAAATCTCCAACCATAGATTTTGGAAACAGAACAGCTTTCCTGAGCCAAAGGAAAGGACGTTCGGAAGGAATTTGGAATATTCTGTATAACTGCACCACTTAGGGAAAGTGGAAATTTTCTGGTTTACACACCATCCCTGTAATTCCTGGAGTCTGGGGTTGTTGACCATAATTTCTTTAATGGTCTGAGAGGTCCCTGACTAAACCAAACCCCTGGAATCAATAGGACCTTGAACCTATCAATTAGTTCCTGCGATGATGCTAATGTTGACGGTAAAGATGAGAATGGCAATAGCTGTTGAATGCTTACCTGTGACAGGCACAGGCCTACGTGATTTCATGCAGTAGTTCACACAATTCCCTTATGCCCCTGCTCCACGAGGGAGGTACTATTCTTACTGCTATATTGCAGAAGCTTCAGCTAAGTAATTCACCCACACAGCATTCAGTTCAATGAAGCCACTGCTAGTGCACTATTTCCACCTTGTCTTATTTCATTAAAAATATTTCCCATCAACATAAGACATACAAAGACTTAAAAGTTCAAAGTTCATTTTACATTTCTGTTCTTTATTGGTCAGGGGCTGCAAAGTAAGCATTTGAAACTGTATTATTTTAGGCTATTAGGCTATTACATTAACTCTGACTTCGTTCACTTACGTATTCACTTACATATTCATTGAACATCCACCTCAAGCCAGGTTCTGTGTTAGACACTTACCAAGTGCAAAGTCTTGTGTTTATCAAAGATAAACATTTATAAGATGGAGCACACTAGTCCATTTATCACTTATTATTTCCACGTTCTTTAGCTACCGATGACCACATCTTTTATGTCTTATGTTAAGTACTTGGATTGCTGCAGGGTGAAAGAAGAGGGATGGTGGTGGGGATTAGGAAATATTTTAACCTGGGCAATAAACGTCAGTGAAGAATAATTGTCAGATCATTAGGCACCCTAACACCCTTGACATTGATCGATGTTTGGGCCAAAGTATTCAGAAGTGAGAACAATTTGCATTTTTGCCTCCCAGATTTCTTTGAATTCGGGCACTCTCTGCTTGCAATGTACCATCTGGGATTAACCCAAACTTAGAGAAAAAAGTCAATAAATATCAAATATGTAGACACTGGTGAAATATCAATTAAGTTTACACTGCAAGAGAAAGGGAGTCTTCTCTGAAATCTGACTTAAGGAATTTCTATTCTGTGGTAGGTGGGCTTCTAACCAACAGAGGAAAACTCCCTGGACCAAGGAACCTGTCTCAGCAAATGCCCTCATCCTTTAAGCTATCCTTCTTTCATATTTTGATGTTAAAAAAGAGAAATAATAACTTCATAATAAACTTCTCTAGAGCATTTGGAAATGTCACAAAGGCTATTAGGTATGTCACAGTTGGGGGCTCTGGTTTTCCATCTCTCATGCCTAAACACTGACCCTTTCTTCCCCACATCTTTACCATTTTTGAGGTTAATTTCTCTAGGCCCCTTAGAGTCTCTAGGGATCATAGCTAGCTGCACAATTAAGGTTTATTATCTGGGGTTCCACTGCCTGCTTCATAAACAGCTTATGATTTATTAAGGTAAGAGGACTGTGACCTGACCACCATCAAGACTTTACCCTCTGTAACCTGCTCATCACTCTTTACTTGTTTTAGAAACATCTTCATCAAGTTTTAGGCTTTGGGATGATAATGGATAGAAAAGGCCTTCTTCCTGGATCAGTTGCAGGTGTCTTGGGTAATACTGAAAGAGTTACTTAACTAACACGACAAATCTCCTTCCCCCTTTTTCTCTCTGCCTCAACCCTCCCAAGTTACACGTATTTGCTTTGATTTATAATATAAATATCCAAACCCAGCACAGAGAAAATTTCCACTTGCTACATACTAAAGTGCTCAATGAAAATTGTGATTTGATATTTAAGTGCTTGAATTTATTCATGTCTAGGTAGGAGTAAACATTCTATAAGTTCTTGCAATATAAAAATTATATAGCCATTAACATTCTTTCAAAGTGTTTTTACACGTGTTTGCCTTTTTAAAAACCTCACAATGATCCCATGAGATGTGGCAGGTATTCATTTTCATTTTACAAGATTGGAGAGATGAATAGGAAAAAGTAATATTTATTAAGCATCAGCTTTGTTCCAGGGTTCGAGCTGGGTACTCTTCAGTGTCATCTCACTTAATTTTCACAAGTGTATTATTATTCCCATTGAATAGATGATGACCTGAGATTGAGATAATTAAGTATGGTAGTAGATAACATCATTTTTTCCTGATTATTCATACATTTTGTTAACCACGCAAGCTGCTATGTGACTTTGCCACCTCTCTTTATTCCCTAGTATGGATAGAATGGATAGCTAAGGTGGTACAAGCAGAATTTTGAAAATGCCTGTGGGAAAGATACACCCAGGCTAGTCTGCTGATTCCAGCAGGAGAGTGAGAGAGGACCCAACCTCCATTACAGACTTATGAGCAAGCCAGAGAATCACAAATGAGTGAGACCAGCCAAGATCAGCTGAGCCCAGTCTACATCAGCGACTCTACAATCTTCTGAAAAACCAATGCCTCCTACAGTGTGGCACCAGGCATTCCATTTGTTATGCAGCCAATGGATATGATTCCTAACCCAAGATGAGAGTTCCTAAACAGTAGAGCTGACTAGGACCCCAAGCGCAGGGTTTTCTCACTCCAAAAATTTCAAGTTCTTCCAGTGCTCACATTTCTGCAGCTCACCCATGCAGAGTGATAGATTGTATGACTACTATTTTCCAGACCCCGAGATCAATGTCTAAGCTCCAAGACATGCATACTGGCACTTCTATGTTATTGGATGTCAAGTACAGGATCTACTGTATTTTACTTATAATTCTTTAAAATTGTGGCACACTGGAGAAAATGTGGTATTAGGTTCTCTGCCTTGGTTGATCAGTCATCTCGTCTTTATGATCTTTTAGACTCTCTGCCCCATTTTCTAAAGAACAGCGATTGCCTAAAGTTATCAGCAATCGGTACAGAAGTTAATTGGAATCTAGCCCTTGGAGACTTTTTCCGTCAGCAGCTCTTGCCTTTCTGAAAAAGTGCCTCACAGTGGGGAAAATAAAACTGCTTTTTTTCATTATCATAAACACTTCAGCTGGAAATGGTTCTCTACCTGCTCCGATATTGTGTGAAAACATTTAAAGAGCACAGTGACAATATTTTGCAGTGTTTGAAAAGAGGTATTTCCACTTGTTTCTTTTTTTTTTTTTCCTTAAGGTTTGTGGTTTAAGTGCTTTTGTCAAGAGGGAGAAGAAAACCGACAGCTGCTGCGGCCCCAGATCGTCGCTCCCGTGTTTGCTCAGAAGACCTCTGGGAGCTCAGATAAGGAGAAAGCCCAGAGACGGGCATCTGGGTGGAAGCACAGCCTCCTCCTTCCTGTCCTTACAGAGGGGAGCAGTTGGATGTTCTGCAAAGTTAGCATGCGAGGTAGCATTTTTAAGGCCTCCCGCTTTTGCTGGGTTATTTCCGAGCTCCAAACTAAAGAACAGTGCTGATGGAAATTAGGTAGGGAAACATTTTTTAGTTTTTGACAAATAAAAATTGTATACATTTTGGGTGTAAAACACAATGTTCTGACGTATGTATGCACTGTGAAATGATTACCATGAAATTATATATTTTTTGGAACAGGCTCTCCTTCTGTTGTCCAGGGTGGAGTGCAGTGGCATAATCACAGCTCACTGCAACCTCCACCTCCTGACTCAGCCTCCCCAGTAGCTAGGACTACACATGTGCACCATCACGTCCAGCTAATGTGCGTATTTTAAGTTGAGATGGGGTTTTGCCATGTTGATCAGGCTGGTCTTGAACTCCTGAACTCAAGTGATCTGCCTGCCTGGGCCTCCCAAAGTGCTGGGATTACAGGTGTGAACCACGGTGCCCGGACTACATTTTTTCTTGATATTTCTGTCAAAATGATCAGGATTGTCAGGACTTGAACAAACCATTTTCAAAACTTTTGTTTATTTGTGGCTTTTTCTTTATAAGAGGCAACCCCAACACTACTACCAAAATGTCCTATCATTGTTTATCAAACCTGGACGGGGAGGGGACAAAAATGATAGTGATCAACGGAGATGGGAAATGACACATATTCTGCCTCTGAGACTTCTTTGAACTCTCAAGCTGCAATTTTAAAGAGAGAGACGAAGAGAAAGAGAGAGAGAGTGAGAGAGAGAGTGAGAGAGAGAGAGAGAGAGAAAGACTGGGTATAGTAGCAAGCATCTGGAATCATCCCAGTGCTTTTGGAGGCTGAGTCAGTAGGATTGCTTGGGGCCAGTAGTTCAAGATCAGCTTGGGTAACATAACAAGACATTGTCCCTACAAAAAAAAAATTAGCCAGGCATGGTGGCACATGCCTGTAGTCCCATCTACTTGGAAGGTTGAGGCAGGAGGAGAGTTTAAGCCCAGGAGTTTGAGGCTGCAGTGATCTGATTGTGCTACTGCACTCCAGTTGGGGCAACAGAGTGAAACAAAAGTAATTTTTTTTCTCTAATTGGCTCATCCTGCACGGTGGGGGCATGAAAGAGACCTCCATCTTCTACCCTAAAAGTAACTCATGAACTCCTTGGTACAGGGATGCTCCTAGGTTCCTTCAAGGTGGACACATGTGATGAGAACATCCTTTAAGGCAGATTGGACCAGTGATCTGCCCCGAGCTCACCAGAATGAAGAGGATAGGTGAAGGCTGTTGAAGAACTCCAAGGACTGGAGGTAATCACTTAAACCTGCTGAATTTTACTGGGCGAGAACTAGAAGGAGAGTTGGACAATTCAAGTGCAAGCAAAGGCTGGGGGAAGGACTAATTTCACCTGGGATTGTCAATTACGCTACTTCGGGGGAAATCCTATTTTTGAATCTTCGATCACCTAGAGGAGGTTAGGATGTTGGCACGAGTGGTTGTCATAAGCAGGATGAGGCAGAGACATGTGGGAGGTGAGAGGACTTCAGAGAGACTGACCCATGGCAAAAAGCACAGAGCTAGGCAATAACATATTTGAAGAGAAAAACAAGAACACTGAAGTTTACAGAGTGCTGACAAGTGATCTCCAGATTATATGCTCTCAGACTTGATTTTTCTTAATGCGAAACCTAATTTATACCTCACTTTATTTGAAAACATTTATGTGTCATCCACAAATGAAATAATGTGCAGGCAGAGTTCACTTTACAACATTAATGGTGTCTTAGAAAGTTGCACATTAATTTATTTAGAAAGCTGCAGGAAATTCCTTCATGTTATTAAAGCTCATTCTTCTAAGTTGTTCTAATTTTACAAGTTGGAATGGGCCCTACCTGCATAGTGTTTGATGGTCCCTTTAATTAACAGTGCTGGGATTGCCTAATAATGGGATTATGTTTACAAGGTGACCTTTCAAACAATAAATGTGCCTCAATGTGCATTATTTTCATAGCTCCAAGGAGTTTTCTTTTTTTCCTTTTTTTTTTTTTTTTTTTTCAAATCACTCCTGTGTCTTAAATTTCCTTGGCCAGCTTCAACCTGAGGTACAGAGGAAAGTAATTGCTTGATTCAATTTCTCACTGTGTCAAGATAATGAAATTAATGATAGATATTAATGGGTATCTTTTATCCCCAAACCTGGAAATGCATTCTGTTTTGCAAACTGAATCTTAATCATGATATCTAAATATGTTCATTAAAAGCAAAACTACTCTCTTTGAAAACTGTTCATAATTAGAGACACTCGTGCCTGACGTCATAGAGTCAGCTGGCATTTTGATCAGGTGTGAAGAAAATTTCTGCCTCGATTTTAGTAAGACACGGTTTTTCTGACTCAGAACCTCAGCATAACCTAAGAAACCAAACTTTGTGAATAGTATTGACTATAAACACCACAGTAATTATAAGAACCAAGGGAAATTATGAGATATGGAGGATAGCTCCAGAAACAAAGGCTTAATTTTAAAACTTTGCTGTGGTTTCCAAGCATGTTTTTACCTGGTCATGGCTTGTAGAAAGGAGTTGGACCATCTAAAAGCAGATCACCAAAGTGCGTACACCTGAACCTATTTCCTTTTTCCTTTTTTTCTTTGAGACAGAGTCTTGTTCTCTGTCACCCAGGCTGCAGTGCAGTGGAATGATCTCCCCTCACTGCAAACTCTTCCTCCTGGGTTAAGCTATTCTCCGGCCTTAGCCTCCAGAGTTGCTGGGATTTCATGTGCACATCACCACACCCGGCTAATTTTTGTATTTTTAGTAGAGCTAGCTTTTCACCATGTTGGCCAGGCTGGTCTCGAACTCCTGCTCTAAAGTGATCTCCTATCTCGGCCTCCCAAAGTGCTGGGATTACAGGTGTGAGTCACCACACCTTGCTCCTGAACCTATTTTCTATACCTAGCTTGTTGAGTAACCTTGGTTATTTGTCTACCTTCTCTTAGACAATTTTCTATTCTACTAAATTTTTAAAAATGGGAAATTACTACTTCTCTAAAGTTTAAAAAATGTATTTTTTTTCCAACTTAAGGGAATTTGTTTGCTCAACAAAGGCTGAAGTGCTTTATTCAAGGTACCATGCCCATCTCCTGAGGAGCCTCTGAATGTTCCCAGAAGCACATGCCCAGGCTGGGCAAAGCATGGCTTCTGTTTCACCTCTCCGTGAAATCAATCCCCTTAAGCTTTCTTTCAAAGCAGCCCAGATATGTGGCTCACGGGCTATAAGTCAGACGAAAAACGAGAAGTTTAGAGAATAAAGGCGCATTTTCTTATTTATGTATATTTTGTTCTTGAAGGAAATGAATGATTTCCTTACCACCTCCTCACGCATGGCCGGCCCGGATACCACTGCGCAGTGCGATGGAGCACAAACAAACACAACCACTAAGTTCATGTAGGGTGTTTCCCTTTCATGTCTGAATTTGTTTAGACAGTTACACGAGCAGAGAGCTTGGAATGAAAGAAAACAATGCCCAGGAGAAAGGAATGCTTTGAATCTAGGTCCTGGAGCCTTGATACGTTCTCTTTGTTAAATCAACCCAAGGCCGCTCCATATGCTGATCATCTTTTGCCAATGTCTGTGTCTGAACAGGTTTTCCCAGGCATATAGCTCAGAAAGAACCTTTCATCCTACTTTTCCTGTTATGTGTATAATGTGGTGTAGCCCAAAGCCACTGCGGGGTCTAATTTGCATGTCTATTTCAAGAAGCCCGGAAACTATTTGCATAAGGCTCTTGCTTCCTGAGAGATCCCAGCAGAAAGATTTAAGATAGAGTGTTTCACTTTTTTCATTTAGTTCTAGACATCCACAGTGAGAGATCTATGTGTCTAAACTCCAACATCTGCAGAGTGCTTGTGAAAAACTGTACCACCCTAAGCAAAGGAGAGCTACTACAGATGAGGAAATTGTGGCAGGACAGTGTTAAAGAACTTTACCAAACCCTGTAGTTTTTCTGCTCCAAGTTATCTTCTGCGAATTTGTCTAAAGCTGTGAAAACATGTAGCAAGATCACCAGAAATTGAACGTCTTCTGGCAGGGGAAGAAAATAGGTATAATAATTTGAAGGGAATATACTTCATGTGTAGGAAACTACAAGGGCAGTTGTTAGCTTTACAGGTGAATGAGAGAGGGGCTAGCAGAGTGGTGTTTTCGGCAGTTCTAGAGGGAAGGATGATGACAGCAATAGAGAAAGCCAGTACCAGCCAAAGCAACGGAGAAGTGCAATCCAGACTAGTCCTGGGGGAAACGGGGTGGGCAGGGCAGGGCAGGGCAGGGCAGGGGTGGGCAGGAGAGGGCAGGGCAGGGCAGGGCCCAGCAGAAGCAGCCATGGCCAGCCTTCCTATAGAGTGGGGTAGAACGGCAATGGCAACAGGGTAGAGAGAGACTTAGCAGCAGCTGCAAAGATGGCAGCAGGCAAGACTGCAGCCGGAGCAGAATGATGTGTATCAAGTGAAATGAAAAGCAAAAACCCAGAGGATCAACTGTTCGGGGTCCCTGGTGATGGAGCCCTGGAGGTGGTAGAAGTGCTGACTGAAACCTACACCATCAAAGAGATACTAAAACCATAGTCCAGAGATAAAGACAGCAATGACAGAGTTTCTTCAGCTTACAAAATCACAGATTAAAAAGAAAAACAGCCAGGCATGGTGGCTAACGCCTGTAACCCCAGCACTTTGGGAGGCTGAGGCGGGTGGATCACCTGAGGTTGAGCATTTGGGACCAAGCTGACCAACATGGAGAAACCCCATCTACACTAAAACTGCAAAATTAGCCAGGCGTGGTGGCGTGTGTTTGTGATCCCAGCTACTCGGAAGGCTGAGTCAGGAGAATCGCTTGAATCTGGGAGGTGGAGGTTGCAGTGAGCTGAGATTATGCCACTGCACTCCAGCCTGGGCAACAAGAGCGAAACTCCGTCTCAAAACAACAACAACAACAACAACAAAACACAAACAGCAAAACAACAACAAAACACAAACAGCAAAACAACAACAAAACACAAACAGCAAAATAACAACAACAACAACAAAACACAAACAGCTGGCCTAAATGCAAAAACTCCCTCCTCTTACAGGATAAGAAAACTGGCTGCAATTGATTGGAACCAATATGACCAACTAGAGCCTGTACAGAACCAGCTTGTGACGTCACAGTCTGAACTTCTGCCACACGTTTCACATTAACGCCCCCTGAATTTGCACATGGGACCCATGAGGAGGCATGAAGAGATAACTACTCATGCCCCCAAATTTTCGAGGTTTCCCCTCTCCTTCCACCAATCACCCACTAATCCCAGAATCTACCCCCTAAACTTTTGCTAATAAAGTTACTTCCTTGAAGCCAGCAGAGGGAGACAGCTCTGAGCTGGACTCCTGTCTCCTTGGGAACAAAAAAAGCTTTGCTTTTCTCAAAAACCTGATGTCATAGTCTGGCACACTGGGCAGTGAGTGCTTTTGTTCCATGACAAACATGATGGTATAGGGACCCTGCTGCCCTTCTGTTCAGTCTCAGGTGACCCAGGGACTAGACCATGCATCCTATTCCTTCTTACCTATATTCATATCCTCATGAGAGGAGGGAGGGTTATGTTCACACCCTCATGAGAGGAGGGAGGGTTATGTTCACACCCTCATGAGAGAAAGGAGGGTTATGTTCACACCCTCATGAGAGAAGGGAGAGTTATAGTCACACCCTCATGAGAGAAGGGAGGGCTATGTTCACACCCTCATGAGAGAAGGGAGGGTTGTATTCACACCCTCATGAGAGGAGGGAGGGTTATATTCACACCCTCATGAGAGGAGGGAGGGTTATATTCACACCTTCATGAGAGGAGGGAGGGTTATGCTCACACCCTCATGAGAGAAGGGAGGGTTATGTTCACATCCTCATGAGAGAAGGGAGGGTTGTAGTCACACCCTCATGAGAGGAGGGAGGGTTATAGTCACACCTTCATGAGAGAAGGGAAGGTTATATTCATATCCTCATGAGAGAAGGAAGGGTTATAGGCCTCAGAGGATGCAGATGTTGTATTTAGCCCTAGGATCCCCATGGGATCCAGCAAAGAAGACCACAGCTTTGACTGCTCAGGGGGGCCCTGGATACAAGTTGTACACTTAAATAATACCCTTCTCTGCCCAGGATGGCGGTTCATGCCTATAATCACAGCACTTCGGGAGGCCAAAGAGGGAAGATCACTTGAGCCCAGGAGTTTTGAGACCAGCCTGGGCAACATATGAGACCCCATCTCTACAAAAAATAACAAAATTAGCCAGATATGGTGGTGCACATTCCTAGCTACTAATCAGGCAGAGGCAACAGGATTACTTGAGCCCAGGAGTTTGGGGCGGCAGTGAGTTATGATCATGTCTTTGTACTGCAGCTTGGGTTACAGAGCAAGGCTCTGTCTCAAAAGAAGGAAGGGAGGGAGGGAGGAAGGAAGGGAGGGAGGAAGGGAGGGAGGGAGGCTCTTTACAACAACACACAGCTTGCATTCTATAAATGCAATGATGCAATTTCTTAAAGGCACTATGAACTTAACTCCATGATACAAGATCATAGAATATTAGAGTCAAATTATGTATCAACTCGTCCATCATTTCACAGATAAGTAAACTGAATGTCACAGAGTTTAGTGACTTTACTAAGATCACAGAAATCCTCAACCTTCCTAATCTGATGGTCTTTCTTTTTCAACATACTGCTGGCTCTATGTGCCCTTTGTAAATAAAGGAACCAAGCCATCATGGAGGAATGACTTAGGGGATGCTCCGTGGACATTTCTTCGACCTGTATCCCATGTCTTTACCCCCAAAATGACACAGAAAAAGATCAGCCAGATACAGTGGCTGGGAGGGATACCAAGAATCCTGTCACAGAGAAGGAACTCAATAAATACTCGCTAAAATATTTATTTGGGGGGTTAGTAGATTTGGGGAATTTGGTTTTATTTGATTCCATAATTTACTAGAAGGAAAGAAAGATATAAAACGGAGAGATAAAACATGCCATTAGCTTTATGGGCCTTGGGACTGTGGGGTTCCCAGTTTCCCCTGAAGATGGTGATGGGGTGCCTTCAAGCAGTCCCACAATGCAATTTTCTCATTCTAATGTCTATAGCGAAGATATCTCCACCTGCTTGTAGCTTCTCCATACTGAATACATCTAAAACTCCCCTCTAACCTTCTTTCTCCCAAAGGAGCTCCTTCCTTAGACTTTCCAGGTACTATCTTTGATCCTAATCTTTTATCTAGTCAACCTTTTGTTTTTGATGTAAAAGTGACTTATTTCACTATTTGCCAGACTTTTTTTCACAAAATGCCTGGAATCAAATAAAAAATTACCAGATTCTGAAGTCACCCTTACTGGACTCCCACCTGTCCCCTGTGCCAAGGACCCATGATCCGCTGCCTGGGCTCCTTCTGTGGTCTGGTTGCTTTTCTCAGACTTGTGTGCTTCCCTCTGAAACCCTACACTTGGGCAACAGCATTCCCTGCTGAAAATCCACAATGGCTTCTCATTACACAAGCTCCTGACTTCGGCTTCTAGAATCATCTGCCATCTTCTTTCCTATTTGCCTCCCTTCCAGCCAAACTCATTATCCAAACACTCCCTCTTCAATCAGTCCCACCTTTCTACCTTTATGCCCGTATCCAGAATGCAACCTTTAATCAAAGAGAGAAAGCAGGCAAAGGCCCAATGTCCATTACTTAATATGCCCTCAATAGACATTAGCTTTCTCCAAAGTCCACATCAACTCCTTTTCTTGGCTGGGCACAGTGAGTCACACCTGTAATCCCACAACTTTGGGAGGCTGAGGTGAAAGGCTCACTCAAGCCCAGGAGTTGGAGACCAGCCTGAGCAACACAGTGAGACCCAGTCTCTACAAAAAATCAAAAAATTAGCTGAGCACAGTGACACATTCCTGTGTTCCAGGAACTCAGAAGGCTGGGGTGGGAGGATCACCTGAGCCTGGGAGGTTGACGCTGCAATGAGCAGTGATTACAGCACTGTCATCCAGTCTGGGCAACAGAGTGAGACCCTATCTCAAAAACAAAAAACAAAACAAAATCCACTAATAAAGGAACTCCACATGCAGTGGCTCATGCCTGTAATCCCAGTACTTTGGGAGGCTGAGGCAGGCAGATCACAAGGTCAGGAGTTCAAGACCAGCCTGATCAACATGGTGAAACCCTGTCTCTACTAAAAATACAAAAATTAGCTCAGTGTGGTGTTGTACCCCTGGAATCCCAGCTACTCGGAAAGCTGAGGTAGGAGAATTGCTTGAACCCAGGAGGTGGAGGTTGCAATTAGCCGAGATCATGCCACTGCACTCTGGCCTGGGTGACTGACCAAGACCTCCATCTCAAAAACACAAAACACACAAACAAAAAAAACCACTACCTCCTTTCTGGGAAGCATTTCCTGAACAACCCAGCTCACCTCTGCTTATCTCTACTGCCTGTTTGACATTTAGCTCAAGTTTCCTTGTGCTGTTATCTTTCAACCCTGAACTGTATTTTAACCCCCAAGCACAGAGTCTCATGGCTGTGTATTTCCACTTCTGTGTATGGCATCCTGTAGACAGTAAGAGCTGAGCATCCTGCATCAGTGACAATGCTGCAGAATTGCTACAATGTTACCCTTAGCCCCAAACATGCCTACGCCACTGACTCACCTTTAAAATCCCAATAGCAAAATGCCAGAAATGCAAGAATGTGAGGTGGAAAAGGGGGTAAGAGGAGGAAGAAAACGAATATTTACAGACTGCCTTCTCTTTACAAAGTAACATTCTTTGTTCTTATATGAACGTCCTCTCATATAAAGAAGAAAATAAACGAAAAGAGGAAATTGATTCAGTGTGACAGACGTTAGTGTCATCACTTAGGACTCGAGCCCATAAACTTCTGACTCCCACTGAAAACAGCCAACGTCAAGGTGAGTTTAGACAGATCTTAACTCAACCTGATGCTCATTAATGAGAAAGACAGCAAACGTGTTGGGAACTTGAGTTGGCATCAGTAGGAAAAGCCTTGTAAATTTAATGAGAGCTCAGGAGAGATTTCTGTCTGTCTTAATTATGCTTGCAAACTTCACAGGGTTCATTCTGACTCTAGGTTAAATCATGCAGCACCTTGAAAGCTCTCATACATAAGCCTAAGTCAGTAAGTCAGGTTCTCCCCACATGTACACCACTTTCCAAAAGACATTTGACTAAACTTGTCTAAATGTTTCATAGACATTACCCTCCAAGTAAGAAAAAGGTTTTGGTTATTGCTCCCATTTCACAGACGGGAAAACTGTGGAACAGATTCTGATGCCACGGTATGCGCTTGCCCTAGCAGACTAGTTTGTTGCTCATGCTGAAGTGAACATGATAGTTTCTTCATAGCAAATGATGACCCCTCTCATGTTGGTACATCTACCACTTAGAAGACAACTGCGTTACCAGAAAAAAAGGGCTCACTGCTGGATGTGCTAGAAGCCAGTACTATGACACCATGTGTTTGTTTGTTTATTTGGTTTTCGTTCATTTTTCAGAGTCAGGGTCTTGCTTGTTGCAGGCTGGAATGCAGTGGTGCCATTACAGCTCACTGCAGCCTCAACCTCCAAGGCTCTAGCGATCCTGCCTCATGAGTAGCTGAGACCACCTCTGCCTCTCGAGTAGCTGAGACCACAGGCACATGCTACCATGCCTGGCTAATAAATTTTTTATAGAGCTGGGGTTTTCTTGTGTTGCCCAGTCTGGTCTCAAATTCCTGGCCTCCAGCAATCCTTCCACCTTGGCCCCCAAAGTACTGGGATTACAGGTGGGAGCCACAGCACTCATTATCCAATTATTCTGGATTTCTGAGACAAGAAAGGCTTTATATTGCAAGTCTACTCACAAGGAGACAGGAGTCAAGCTCAAATCTGTCTATCTGTGCTGGCTTCAAGGCCGTATTTTTTACTGGAAAAGGTTCAGGGCCTGGATTTGGGGATAAGCAGGTGAGCTGTGGAAGGAAACAGGAGGTCTGCAGAGTCCTTGCGCATGCTCAGTTATCTCTTCATGGTGCCTCCTGGGGCCGTGTGTGCATGTTTAGAGGAAGTGAGTGTGAAACCAGGGTGGAAATTCAGGTTGCGACATCTGGTTCTTCACAGACTCCAGTCAGCCATATTGGCTCCAACCAACATTAGCCAGTTCTCTTATCTCATAGGTGGAGAGAGTTTTAGTGTTGCAGTAAGAGGTTCTTTGCTTATGTGTTAACCTGCAAACTCAAGAATTTGTATTAGGTACTGGTTGCACTCTTGGGGGCAGTCTCAGCTTCAGCTTTTCAGCAGGTTTTTTCTTATGTGTTATCCTGTAAGCTCAAGAAGTTAGTCATTGGCTTCTTTAATTCTTTGCGGCGTGGTTTCAGTTGGGCATCCCAAATAGAAGGGGTCCTCTGCTTTGAGAGAATTTTGTCTAAATGGACACACAACTCATAAAACAGTAGTACTTGAGAGGAAGCAATGGCTCATGGGGTCAAAGGTGAACAGCCAGTAGAAGCGCCAGCTCCATTGGGATTGGACCCAGGACCAATCCCAATAAAAGTCCTGTCCCATGACCCCATACCTCCGAATAGCTAATTAAGAAATACAATCAACCGCTCCTCTCTGTTTCCTATGCAGTACATCCACCATCATGTGTCTACACAAGAGAACAAAAAGTAGTAACGACTGTTGCTATGGAGACTCAGGAACCATGCGAATTTCCATGGCATCATAAAAGCAAAATTCCAATCATCAATCTTTAACTATAGGGCTGTTGAAATCTATCTCATATTTTTAGAATGTGTGACATTTAACACATTGATGAATATTTCCAGCCTCAGAATATAGTCCCTGCTTTCATATTTAGATAGAATTTTTCAGCTCAACTGGCTGGGATTTTTTTTTTCTCTCCTAGCAAATGCTTCATCTCCTCATGAGCGATTACAACTCTTTCTATACTTCCCTAGATGTTGCTTCATTCTTGCTTCCTGTTTTTTCTTTATTCTATAATTAAAAGTATGTTCTCACTCACTGTCTGTCTCTGCTTCCAGGAGACCACACTTTCACATCCCTGGTTGACATTCCATCCAGGTTTGAATCTCCGCTGGTCTTAACTAATTACACTTGAAGCCAGAGTTGCTAATAATCAACAGTTCTGAGCCCCAGCCAAAGGTGCCCAGCTACGTCCTTGCTGATTTTTTATCCCTGAAGTCACCTTTGTGAGAATTGCTAACTGGGTTTTGTTTAGCTGTATATCCAGCAACATTTTGAATATAAGTGTGTATACACACACACCTGTTTTGTTTATCTCATTTGAAAGATGTTAAGAGAGATTGATCAACTTGTTTAAAGTAACAGCTCTTATAACCTAATTAGCTTAGAAGCAAAAATGGGAAAGTGTAAATATATACATCAGAAAATATAAATTCACCTAACAAAACTCTGCTAAAAGAAACCTGTTACAGTGTTTCACTATTGTGTGATAAATTTCCTCTACATTCCTTTTATTCTTCCAGCATCAGCCTCTTCAAATCTTCATGTGTATGTAAGAACTTTCTTCTTTTAACTTCTTTCCTTAAGAGAGCTTCAGGATCTCTTGGACTTATTTATTTTCATCTCTTTAAACCTCTCCAAAGAAGAGCTTTCTTATTCCCTCCACAGTATTAGACAATAAGCTCAAGTACATCAGTGAGCATGGTATTACCAAGGTGTGATTTTATTCTGCAAGTTTCCAAGAATGAACATCTCTCCTCTAAGTTGCTGAATTCTAAAACATAATGAATTCCTTGAAAGAGTCTTTAAGCATTTTTTGTGTCAACTTTTTCTTCCGGGGGTCACCAAAGGATGATTTATTTATTCACTGTTGCATTTATAATCACCCCAATAGGCTGCGGTTGTCAGCGCTGTGTACACAGCAACGTGAACTAAATATATTTGCACAGATAGTAATGTCACAAAAAGAAATAAAGAATAACAGCCTGTATTTGCTGACTCCAACATCAAGGACTGCGCTGTTATCCTTGTCAATATCTAGGTCAAGTTAAATACTGTTTTCAGAAATTCTACTCTGGGGCTAATTTTATTTTTTGTTTGAATGGGATTTCTGGTAATCATGATCTTGGGAAGAACACATTCTTACTTTGGAGGATTTCTAAACACATTAGACTGTCTGTAAACCAATGAACAGAACTTTACCTTCCTTTTTCCCTGATAGATTGCCTCTTAATTAATCATCAACTGAGAATAATGCACCACACTATGTGCCTCACTTCAGGAACTGTTCAATGAAAGCATGAGCGAACCTTTGCTGACATTTTTACTTAACACTTTTGGGTCCAGAGACTGTCTTATCACCCAGAAACCAAACTTCCAGAAAACAGAAATGTCACATTTCACTGCTTTTTTCTTGCTGTTTTACCACACACACACACACACACACACACACACACACACACACACACAGTGTGCAGTGAAAACTTGTGAAGTGAATGAAAAACCAGAAGGATGAATTCAGAACAAGACCCAGTCTGGTCTTTGAAGAACATATAATTTATCTGGGTAGAGAAGAGACCAGAAACACTCATAAGCAATAAAAGATGGCCTGGAATCCCATGCAAAAGGGTGCAGTACGGATCAGCAGTTCTGGTCTACAAATTTAAAACAACTACAAATTCCAGGCTCCTCTCATAAGACACTGGCACACTTCTTAGTTTGATACTGATGGAAATATATTGCTCCTTTCCTAGACACCTTGGTCTCCAGAAGGTTCTGTTGTGAACACTGATCCATTCCAACCCATGTTCCCTGCTTCTCTGAATTTTTCCTGAATCAAAGTTGATACACGCAAACTATGGCAATTCCCTTTCTTTTTTAATTCCATGAAGACCAGACTTTCAGACACAGAATTTCTATGCATTACATTTACATAACTAGCTATATATGTTGGCAAAAGCACAAACCTGTAAGTGCAGAAGACCCCAGGAGTTTCCTCTGTGATTTTAATTTTCATTTTTATACTTATCTTCGTTTTGAAAATTTCCTACAATCAGCTTCTATAACCACAAAAGTAAAAACAAAAAGAAACAACAAAGCACTCTGGAGATGTGAGAACATTCCCTTATTCCTTCACTGACTCATCCATCTCTGCGTTCCTTCATTCACTCATCAACCCTACTTAAGCTCCTTTTACTTCTCACAGCACTACGCTGGGCATTGTGGGGAAAGGCTGTTAAAAAACAAATTGAGTGCCAGACAGTGGCTCACACCTGTAATCCCAGCACGTTGGGAGGCCAGGGTGGGGCCATCACGAGGTCGGGAGATGGAGCCCATCCTGGCCAACGTGGTGAAACCCCGTCTCCACTAAAAATACAAAAATTAGCTGGGCGTGGTGGCACGTGCCTGTGGTCCCAGCTACTCGGGAGGCTGAGGCAGGAGAATTGGTTGCAGTGAGCCGAGATCATGCCATTGCACTCCAGCCTGGCGACAGAGCAAGACTCTGTCTCAAAACACAGAAACAAAACAACAAAAAACGGGGAGGCTCCCTACTTCAGGAACTGCTCATTTCTGAGATGTCAGCAGGATAAAGTTTCTGAAACCTCTTATTTTATGGTTGTCTCTCTTTTATCTCCTTAAAACACATAAAGGCGTCTTTTGATTCTACAAAATATTATTCCATTTATAGTATTATTAATCTATATTATCTATCATATCATTCGTATTATTAATCTATGTACGATCTATTATTAATCTCTTAACAACATTGTATTATTCTCTTGCACATGCCCTTTGAAAAATAGCTTAGCTGATTTTTCAGATACTGTTAGCTTAAAATTAGGAACTACATCCATGTCTTAGAAAAGTGCCCCTATTTCATTTTAGATTGGTCAAAGTATTAAATCATCAGCTCTCTGTTTCCTTACATTTTTTTTTCATTCCTTAAAAGTTAAATAGCAATTCTTGTTTTCTGGCAGGCTTACACAGAACAATGAGAATTAGCAGTAGTACTAGATGCTATTTCTTTCTCCCAAACATCAAAAATAATCTACCAGATTCCCTTGGCATTGCTTTGGATGTAGGCTAGAAGTCTTAATTCTTATTTTTGCTTGAGTAGAAACAGGCCCAGTGTGTTTAAGGATATTACTTGTTAAAATCCAGCAAATTAGAAATGGAGCAAGCACCAGAAACCAAAGCTCCAGAATCTTGTTTTAGGAATTCGGTGGAATTTAAAAAGAAAAAAACATACCTAGGAGGGAGTCACATCTGCATGAGATAGTAAATCTTTCTGACAATAGTAAGTTGTCTCCACTGTGCTTTCTTTCATAAAAAAAAAAAATACTCAGCTGCCATCAGAAAATAGCAGAGGGAAGTCGGACTGCAGTTAGAGACAAAACTACCTTTAAAGATTATTTCCCTAAGGTTCCCCACTTATTCCATTCTCTCCTCGCGTAACAAATAAACTTGCTCAGTTTTGAACATCAAGCCTGACTGTGCAGTGAGATCTCCAGGTGTTCCCGCTGCAGGGAGAGTCAAGCTGGGACTAATCAGTTCCTTACGTGATTGCCAGCAGGAAGGTGGTAATATTCATGACTGCAAACACCAGAATGAAACCAGCTCCTTTTCTGAGGACAAAGCCCAGGATAAGATGAATAGTAGCAACGCCTTGGATTCGGTGCACTGTGGCCCCTGCGTGCAAACAGCTCAGGAAATGTTATACAGAAGGTACCTACTGTACATTCTGTCACAATTTTTCCGCTTATATCGGACCCATATAAACTAAGAATCTAAGCCTGGTAGTTCCTTACCACTTCACGACACTCTGAAATGTTTTCTTCCACATATTTACAGAGCAGCTATTATATCTCTGTGTGAGCTTTTGTGAAAGATCAGTGGAGGCAGGTCATCAACAAAGGCTTTTCCAGGAAAGGCAAGTTAGTTAAAATGGCCAGGAACTGGCCAGGCGTGGTGGCTCACACCTGTCATGCCAGCACTTTGGGAGGCTGAGGTGGGCAGGTCATGAGGTCAGGAGTTTGAGACCAGCCTGGTCAACACAGTGAAACCCCATCTCTACTAAAAATACAAAAAAATAGCCGGGCATGGTGGTGCACACCTGTAACCCCAGCTTCTCAGGAGGCTGAGGCAGGAGAACCACTTGAACCCAGGAGGTGGACGTTGCGGTGAGCCAAGACTGTGCTACTGCACACCAGCCTGGGTGACAGAGTAAGACTCCATCTCAAAAAAAAAAAAAAGAAAATCAGGAACTGCAAAAACAAATACAGACACACACACATGCACACACATCCTTACACATGCAGTCACGGACATATGGCAGGAATCCCTTTAGTAGAGGCCAAGAGCTGAGGCTGGGTAAGACCAGCAATCCAGCTCAGCTCAACCTTGGGCTACTCAAACCTGACCCACCCTCTAAGGACTGATCCCAGAATCTCTGCCAGACTGACTTTCACCCATGGACCTAATAGCCCAAGCTGCAAGAGTTCCAGATAGGCTGTAAAACATTACAATGTTCCTGTTATTGGCCAGTCTAGGTGGATCACGCCTGTAATCCCAGCACTTTGAGAGGTCAAGGCGGGCAGATCACTTGAAGTCAGGAGTTCAAGAGAAGCCCGGCCAACATGGTGAAACCCCATCTCTACTAAAATTACAAAAAGTTAGCTGGGAGTGGTGGCCGGCACCTGTAATCCCAGCTACCTGGGAGGCTGAGGTGGAAGAATCGCTTAAACCTGGAAGGTGGAGGTTGCAGTGAGTCGAGAGCATGCCACTACACTCCAGTCCGGGCAAAAAGAGCAAAACTCTTTGTCAAAAAAAAAGTTCCTGTTATCAAACAGCTTTGGGGCACCCGAAGGACATAAATGATTGAAATCAAAGGCTACTGTTCAATTTAAATAAAAATGTGAAGCCTTTATTTTTATACAAAAAACAATTTTTTATATTTTTATAATTTTTAAGTAAAAATAATGCCCAAACCAAAAAAATAGTTCCTACATAATTCTTAGATACAGATAGACATTGACATCTATGTGGTTGTATAAAAATCTGGCAGACAGGGACTGGGCTGCCTCCTTGCTGGGCAGGGCAGCCCTAAAAAGAAAAAAAAAAAAAAAAGGCAGCAGCACACCGGAAACTCATAAATAAAGCCCTAACTCCCTGAGACAGAACACCCGGGGGAAAAAAAAGGGGTATATGAGTTCTGCTGCAACAGACTTAAACGTACCTGCCCAGCAGCTCTGA
>CAUYQU010018829.1:0-23873 GCA_963574635.1 Cheracebus regulus
GATTGCAACAGCACATCAAAAAGCTTATCCACCATGATCAAGTAGGCTTCATCCCAGGGATGCAAGGCTGTTTCAACATAGGTAAGTCTATAAATGTAATTCACCACATAAACAAAACCAAAGACAAAAACCACATGATTATCTCAATTGATGCAGAGAAGGCCTTCGACAAAATTCAACAACGCTTTATGCTAAAAACCATCAATAAACTAGGAATATATCTCAGAATTATAAAGCTATTTATGACAAACCAACAGCCAATATCATACTGAATGGGCAAAAACTGGAAGCATTCCCTTTGAAATCTGGCACTAGACAAGGATGCCCTCTCTCACCAATCCTATTCAATATAGTATTGGAAGTTCTAGACAGAGCCATCAGGCAAGAAAAAGAAATAAAGAGTATTCAAACAGGAAAGGAGGAAGTCAAATTGTCTCTATTTGCAGACGACATGAGAGTATATCTAGAAGACCCCATCATCTAAGCCCCAAATCTCCTGAAACTGGTAAGCAACTTCAGCAAAGTCTCAGGTTACAAAATCAATGTGCAAAAATCACAAGCATTGCTATACACCAATAACAGACTCAAAGAGAGCCACATCAAAAAAGAACTGTCATTCACAATTGCTATAAAGAGAATAAAATACCTGAGAATACAACTAACAAAGGATGTAAAGGACCTCTTCAAGGAGAACAACAAACCACTGCTCAAGGAAATAAGAGAGGACACAAACAGATGGAGAAACATTCCATGTTCATGGTTAGGAAGAATCAATATCGTGAAAATGGCCATATTGCCCAAAGTAATTTACAGATTCAACACTAGCCCCATGAAGCTACCAATGACTTTCTTCACAGAACTGGAATAAGCCACCTTAAACTTCATATGGAACCAAAAGAGAGCCCACATAGCCAAGTCAATTCTAAGCAAAAAAAAAAAAAAACCAAAAAACCAAAAAAACAAACAAACAAAAAAACAAAGCAGGAGGCATCACACTACCAGACTTCAAAGTATACTACAAGGCTACAGTAATCAAAACAGCATGGTACTGGTACCAAAACAGAGATATAGACCAATGGAATAGAACAGAGGCCTCAGAGGCAACACCACACATCTACAACCATTGGATCTTTGACAAACCTGACAAAACTAAGCAATGGGTAAACGAGTCCCTGTTTAATAAATGGTGTTGGGAAAACTGGCTAGCCATGTGCAGAAAGCAGAAAGTGGACCCCTTCCTGACACCTTACACTAAAATTAACTCCAGTTGGATTAAAGACTTAAACATAAGACCTAACACCATAAAAACCCTAGAAGAAAACCTAGGCAAAACCATTCAGGACATAGGTGTAGGCAGTGACTTCATGACCAAAACACCAAAAGCATTGGCAACAAAAGCCAAGGTAGACAAATGGGACCTAATCAAACTCCACAGCCTCTACGCAGCAAAAGAAACAGTCATTAGAGTGAATTGGCAACCAACAGAATGGGAAAAATTTTTGTAATCTACTCATCTGACAAAGGGCTGATATCCAGAATCTACAAAGAACTAAAACAGATTTACAAGAAAAAACCAAATAAGCCCATTCAAAAGTGGGCAAAGGACATGAACAGACACTTTACCAAAGAAGACATGCATGAGGCCAACAAACATATGAAAAAATGCTCGTCATCACTGGTCATTAGAGAAATGCAAATCAAAACCATATTGAGATACCACCTCACCCCAGTTAGAATGGTGATCATTAAAAAATCTGGAGACAACAGATGCTGGAGAGGACGTGGAGAAATAGGAACACTTTTACACTGTTGGTGGGAGTGTAAATTAGTTCAACCATTGTGGAAGACAGTGTGACAATTCCTCAAGGACCTAGACATAGAAATTCCATTTGATCCAGCAATCCCATTACTGGGTATATATCCAAAGGATCACAAATCATTCTATTATAAGGACACATGCCCACGAATGTTCATTGAGGCACTGTTTACAATAGCAAAGACCTGGAACCAACCCAAATGCCCATCGATGGTAGACTGGACAGGGAAAATGTGGCACATACACACCATGGAATACTATGCAGCCATAAAAAAAAGATGAGTTCATGTCCTTCGTAGGGACATGGATGAATCAGGAAACCATCACTCTCAGCAAACTGACACAAGAACAGAAAATCAAACACCACATGTTCTCACTCATAGGTGGGTGTTGAACAATGAGAACACATGGACACAAGGAGGGGAGCATCACACACTGGGGTCTGTTTTGGGGGGCCAAGGGAGGGACAGTGGGCAGAGGTAGGGAAGTCAGGGAAGGATAACATGGGGGGAAATACCAGATGTAGGTGACAAGGGGATGGAGGCAGCAAACCACATTGCCATCTGTGTACCTATGCAACAATCCTGCATGATTTGCACATGTACCCTAGAACCTAAAGTTCAATAAAATAAAATTTAAAATTTAAAGAAATCTTATTAAGAGACAAAATCATACTAGATATGATAAATGCTGCTCCTAGAAATATATTAGAAAATTTCTTTCTAAATATTAGTTTTGGATTTAGGCAGCTCAAGGATAATAGTTTCTGTCTAGTCTTGAGCAGATCTGTCCCTGATAACTGGGACTGTGCTGTCTGGGAGTTCCTCTATATGATTTTCTATGTAAAAACACACCTTTTTTTTTTTTTGCAACAAAATCAATAAAGACAGAGCGTCGCACAGTATTTTTTTTTTTTTGCGATTACTGCAGTTAATATGACACCAATGTAATGAGTAACTTTAGCATTTGAGTTAGGTTGAGGTCATCTGTTTACAGCTTATCTTAGTAGATTATAATATCATGCAAGATTATTTAAATATCCAGGTGGCTGGGAAAACAGTAAATCAAACTTCTGGCCCTGAAAGAGAAAAACAAATTGCTCTTGATATCCAGCATTAACAGTGACTCGTAAGATCACAGAAGTGAAATCAATGATTGCATACCAATCAGCAGAAATTAAAAATCATCTTTCAATGTAGAAATATGGTCAGTCACAGTTTTCATCTAATTATGGATACCTTTTTTTAAATCTGCAAATAATTCTATTTATATTCTATAAATAATTGCCAGAACCCATCTGCCTTTTGTACTAGCCAAACTGAGACCATAATTGGGATAATTATTGACATTGTATATAACCTACCCCTCTGATTTCCATATTAGAATTAAAACATTACATATCTTCCTTAAAATATCGCATTACAGTTTCATGATTACGATTTACAATGAAGAAGTTTCTGAACTGCTTTTTGTCCATTTAAGAATCCTGTCCCTAGAATTACGAAAATAAATTATCAGTCAGAGTTGAAAGAATGGGGAAAATTCATCACCTTAATTCTTTATTTCTAAGCTGGATGCTTGGTAAATTTCTGCAGCTTCACTTCTTTCTCTTCAAGTTTCTTTATTATTAATATAGTCTCTACTTCCAAAAGCTCCCCAATTTTTGGTATATTAATGTTTCTCAGAGTCATTGGAACTTGAACATGGATTTACAGCTTCTGTGAGAATATTTTTATGTGATCATTTTGGAAGAATAGAATAAGGATAAATCGAAAGGAGGTAAATTTCATTTTTGTTGTTTTTGCTACTGTTCTCATTCTGTAGGATGTCTGTGTGGATTTGGGGGCTGGGGATTGTAATATTTCTCGTTGTTTATGTTGTACAGGCAGAGATCGACCTTTGTATTAAGTTTCCTAGGGCTGCCGTAACCAAGTAGTACAAACTAGGTGGCTTAAAAAAAACCAAAACTTTATTGTCTAGCAGTTCAGGATACTAGAAAGCTGAAATCAAAGTGTCTACAGGGCTTGCTCGCACTAAAACATATGGGAATCTTTTTCTGCCTCTACCTGGCTTCTGGCAGTTGACTGGCAATGTTTGGCATTCCACAGTTTGTAAAGACACCCCCGGTCTTCACAGAGCCTGTCTCTCCCTTCTATAAAGCCATCAGGCTTATAGGATTAGGAGACTACCCTACTTCAGTATGACCTCATTTTAATTTAACTCGTTGCATCTGCAAAGATGTTATTTCCAAATATGTTCTCAGTTTTAGGTACTTAGGGTTATGACTAGAACGTATCTTTTTCTTAGGGACACAATTCAACCCCCGTTGCTTTCTTCCATTTGGCCTCTTGCCTTTAGGAGGAGTACTTACTTGTGGCTGTCGCAGTCCCTGTAGGCAACTTCACTGTAGCTGCTATTGTAAGCAGAAGTGATCACATGTGCCAATCAGGACCTGATGCCTGGAGACCCTAAACTAATGAGTCCTGAGAAGACACTTTTCTCCATCTAGACTATGTGACTGTCACACTAGCTGAGCAAATTCTTCATTATCCAACTTCTGTGAACTTTCCCAGCTTTAGCTTTGCCTTCTTTAAAAGGTGCCAGGAAGGTATATTTAAGAAAACAGATTTATATCAAATTCAGTTAGAGGTGAATCATCTTGAGCATTTAATAATCCCATCAAGGTGATGAATACAACATGGGAATTTCTTTCATTAATTTCCTAGAATATTAAAAGTTTTTCATGGGTGCAGCATCATTACATTTACAAATTGGGGCATTGTGTTCTTGCTGTTTCACTACTCATTATAACCAGCCGTGGGCATTTAGTTTCTTAATGAGTTGTATTGCCATGGTGGGAGCATCCTCACTGAGGTCTTCCAAAGCCCCTAATTCAGCCCTATTAAGTTTGTCTGTGTATCTAGCTTAATTTTATAACCAGCAGATTAGCATGCCACCTGCTATGCCTACAGGAAACTGGCAATATATTTAACTAATTATTGAGGTACCAGGTGAGTAATAGATATTATTGTAGGATTCTGGGTGTTTACATAAGACTTTTACACATTTCCTGCCTAAGACAGATATTTCTTAGAGAAGAAAGAAGGGTGAGTGTCTGACCTGTGAGAAGGCTGGCTCACTTATTCCTGCCTAATCAAGTTTCTGAGAACAGTAATATTCACATTTACCCATGATTTCCAGCTTACTGTTTGAGTCATTTCTTTCTATTTTAAAAACCAATCCAGTATAATAACTTACTATTAATTATGATTATTTGAGTTACCCAGGGCCAGTTTTGAAGTTCTGCTGGTCTCACTTGGAGTCTCTTACATAATTCCACTAGGCGGAAAGACTGCTTGGGGGATGGTTTTTTCACTATCTCTCTCCATATAGTATTTAATTGCTCAGTAGTCTAGCCTATCTTCCAAACAGCATGTCTTCTGAGTTCCATGACAGTGCATCTCTTCTGTCACATTATATCCAACAAATTGAGACATAATTTCTTCCAAAATTAAGGATAATATAAAGAAAATAATCTCTTATCTGAGGAAGGGCATGAGTGTACCAGGATGGAAGGAATTGTTGGCTGCCATATTTAGAGACTTCTTACCTCAGTATTGAATACCTGCTATCCAGTATTGTTACTGATTCTAGTTCTTCCTTTCAATAAATTATAATGTTCTACTCTTTATCAGCAGAGTGAAACCATGAAATAATTTGTACAGGGAGAATTTTATATTTAAAATAATCTTAACACTAACAGAGGATTGCAGTAGTAAGGGATTGGCTAGGGACAAAAAAAAAAAACCCTTAAAAACTGTAGAACTCTGTGAGGCCAAGGTGGGTGGATCATCTGAGGTCAGGAGTTCGAGACTAGTCTGGCCAACATGGTGAAACCCAGTCTCTACTAAAACTACAAAAATTAGCTGGGTGTGTTGACACATGCCTGTAGTCCCAGCTATTCAGGTGGCTGAGGCAGGAGAATCTCTTGGACCCAAGAGGCGGTGGTTGTGGTGAGCTGAGATGGTGCCATTGCACTCCAGCCTGGGCAACAGAGCAAGACTCCATCTCAAAGAAAAAGAAAGACTGTAGAACTAGCAGATAAGAAACATCTTATATCCTTATAATTGAGTTAAGGAGCCCAATAAACAGGTATCTTCCTCCCCCACCCATTAAAGCAGAATATGATGACAGCATCAAAGGAAAGAAGTATTCTATTTTTAATCACTTACACTGGGGCAGAAATTATGGACAGTTATGGTATATAATTATAACACACTTTCCATATTCAAGTCACTGAGTTTTTTTTTTTTGTTTGTTTGTTTTGCTATTAAAAATTAGAAACATCAAAGTATCAACTATGATTATTTGGATAAGAATAAAGATATTATAAGAATGTCACTAAGAATTATAAATTTTCATTTACTCTACTTCATTGAAACATGTACAAATTATCTCTTTAGGGTTGAACTGTCTAGAGATATTTGCAGCACCTTGTAACAGAAAAAAGACTGACAAGTTTCCTTCCATTTTTCTTAGAGGGAAGAATTATCACAGAGCCAATGCCCCAAGGCCCTTTGGTTCAGAGACAATATTTTCCAATCATGTTTTGAACAACTTTTGAACATGTTAATTAATGTTTGCCTTGGAGAGTTCTTGAATAAAAACTAGTGGATAGCATTCTCCCATAAATTAAAAAAATTTTAAGATGCCATCTTCAGCAAGTCCAAAAACTGTACAATGGTTTTTGAGTCACACTTTTTACTTCAAAATACCCCTACTAAAGCACATTAATTGACAAACTCCATGTTAGTAGAAAGTTTTATAAGTTCAGATCACAATTAATATTTCAACATTCATATTTTGACCCAAAGGCCATTTATACATCATGTTTTGACACTAACAATTGTATGTTTCTTCTGCTGGTACTTGTATGACTCATTAAAACAAAGTATCTAAAATAATTACATCTATACTGATGACTTAAATGGGTACTGAAATAAGTGAATTTTAAAAAGTCTAGCTTATCTTATAAGAAAAACCTAAAGTATTTCCTATGAAGTATTTAAGAAGTAATAATTCATCATTGAATTCATAGTGAAAAGTACTGCTGGACTACATCATCACAAATAACATTATCCATTACTAAAATATGCACACATTAATAATTGGTAACTATGATGATAATAAACTACTTAAGGAAGTACATGTGGCTTGAAAATATCAAAACAGATACAATATAAATGCTACTGAGAAGTATAGGAAAGGTGTACTCTTAAAACTCAGCAGAATGTAATGGGTATATGGCAACATGGTGAAGTTAAAGGATGTAGTTTTCATCTGGTTGTTTGAGAAAACAGACATGATTGTATCCAAAGAATAAATACAAACGAAAAGCTTTAATAATTCGTTTGGAAATTTTTTTAGTATTCAAAACTGATAATAGAATAAAATATTTTTACATAATATAAATCTGCAAATGTTTTTACCTGGGACAATCAGCCGTGACAATAACATCTAAAGGAGCAAATCCACAATAACTTAAGTATAATTGTTGAAATTTTATATTGAGTAAAATTAATAGAAGAGTCAAATATTATGTTTTAATTTCCAATATCCACATAAAAATAATTATGTATAAAATGTAAACAAAATAGGGAAAGTAAATAAGAATGTTTTAAATATATATTATACCTAAAATGGATAAAACTGACTTAATGGATTTTGCTTTACAAATACATTTTCTATGAAAAGTCTTCAATTCTACAGAAAATGGTAGACCTCTAATAGAGAAATATTTGGTTTTGGCGGAGCACGGCAGCTTAGGTCTGTAATCCCAGCACTTTGGGAGGCCAAGGTGGCTGAATCAAGAGGTCAAGAGATCAAGACCATCCTGGCCAACATGGTGAAACCCCGTCTCTACTAGAAATAAAAAAATTAGCTGGGCATGGTGGCACGCACCTGTGGTCCCAGCTACTCGGGAGGCTGAAGCGGAAGAATCCCTTGAATCCTGAAGGCGGAGGTTGCAGTGAGCCGAGATTGCACCATTGCACTCCAGCCTGGCAACAAAGCAAGACTCCATCTCAAAAAAAAAAAAAAAAAAAAAAAAAGATAAAGAAAAAAAAAAGAAAAGAAAAGAAAAGAAAAATTTGGTTTCATAAGGAAAGCATCAAAATAATCATAAGAAATTAAGATTAAAATATCTTTGCATGGCAGTGCTAGTACAATGGAGTTGGAGTGGCAAAGTCAACATTTCCATGTACAGCTAGAAACACACTCTTCAGGGAACAGGTTGTAACCAGCTAAAGAGAAACCAGGATGTTAAATTTGGCTATGCTAGCAAAGAAGCATTCAGGAAAATAAAGAGGCAATTATCAGTGAGCTGAGTTCCAGGCTTTTTTGCTCAGTTTTTGTATTTGCATAATGGATGAATAGCATTATTGAGAGCATTTTTAAGTGCCTTAAGATAGGGCTGGCATCCAGCCAGGAAATCCTGCAAATTCAATTCAGAGAGGAATAAAAAAGAAATATGGGAACATAGAGTGGGAGTTGTATTTCGTATTGCCTTTGTCCCTTTTGTGCAGTTTCTGAATACATTGACAAATCAGTTTTGTACCAATGTAATTCAGATTCTGGATATATTTTTTTAAGAGCATAAGCTTCTGAGGCTAGAGGTAGAGAATGACTTCCAGTGGCTATTGTTAAAAGAATAGAACAGCCAATAAATTTTATTTGCCCTAGATCTGACAACCCATGTATAATTACATTGGGTACAGAACTAACCAGTACCCTGTTCATGCCAAAGATGTTTCTTATTCCTCAAATATGAGAACCTAATTATGACAGTATTATACAGTAGTAAATCTCACTAAGTACACTCTTTGAGAATAGACATATGCATCTTAGAATTGAACACACAGAACACACTATTGTGTTGGTGATGGCAAAAAGGATTGAATAAACTCCAAGACAACCAGAACTCAGAAGTCTGCAAACATAGTACGTGGGAAATGACCAAAAAAAGTAAGGAACAGTTAGATTTCTTGGATCAAGGCTGAATGATATATTGATGCAAGAAAAGGAGGAGGAGTTTACTCCTAGAATTTGAGAAATTGCATTGATAGAGAAAGGACTCCTCCGTACAAATGAGCAGCGTTTGATATATGGCAATGATTTGACTTTATGTTGGGTACTTTGATCAGGTTTAGAAAATAATTTGCTTAAAAAAATAGGTTAAAAGGGATAATTTAGCTAAGTCTGTTCAAATCTTTTGTAACAGTCTAACCCAAGTATTAAATGTCTAATGTTTTTGTATATTCATCTCATTTCTGCCATCCATGTTTTTAAAACAGCATGTGTCCTATTTAAGAGAGAAGCTCTAGAGTCAGGCTCCCTGAGGCTTGTCCATTACTAACTTGCTATGGGCACTTAGAAAATAGTAAATAATCATATAATTTGCTTACCGTGGGTAACATTCTATTGGAAGATATATATTAAGCACATTGTAGTAATTGGTTATTATTATTACTTAATAATAGAGTGACTTCATGGAACTCACACTTGCTTGCCCTAAACTCACCAATTCGAGCTCCCTGAGGGAAATCTGCTGGTGTATCACGCTGAACCCCAATAAAGGCTTTTGCCCACAGTTCCTGAAATCTTTCTTGTTTTCCACCCACTGGATGAGTGTGTGGGTCTTGGACAGTTTCCTCCTTCCTGTTGGCCCCGTGAGGTTCTCTTGTCTCTGGGATCTGTAAGTAATAAACTGCTTTTGTTATGTCATATGTTTTGCTGATTTGCCTCCTCTGTATCTCCTTTTGGCCAATAATCCTCAATTTAACTTCTTTCCTGGTCAGAACTCTTCTAGAAAGTGGCTATCTTGGCAAGAATAAACTGGACAGAGGTCAGACAAGAGCTGCAGGAGCATCCACTAGTATCAACAGGTTTCCTGTGAGAGAGAGATTCTGGTTATGGATTGGTCAGTTAAGGATAAAGTCATCCAGCAGGATAAAGAAATACCCTGTGAAAGGCAAACTCTAAATATCCATGACCATATCTGCTAAAGACTCATTAGGGCAGGACTAGAGTTTATAGCTACTCTTTAGACAGAGATCTCAAGACCAAATCAGAAAAAAATACCACAGTATTATTTTAAATATGTGAGATTATCATTAATGTTTTAGCAAACTTTAATCTGAGCTGTTCTCTACATTTCTACATGTAACTACACATTTAACAAATATAGCAAATGTTTATGAATTGAAAAGCAATTCTTGGTTTTAAAAAATATATATATATATATATATAATTATACTTTAAGTTCTAGGGTACATGTGGAGATCTTGCAGGATTGTAACATAGGTATACACATGCCATGGTGGTTTGCTGCCTCTATCCCCTGATCACCTACATTAGATATTTCTCCCAATGTTATCCCTCCCCAATTTCCCCCACTGCTATCCCTCCCCTAGTGCCCCATTCCCCAACAGACCCCAGTGTGTGATGTTCCCCTCCCTGTGTTCATGTGTTCTTGTTGTTCAACACCCACATATGAGTAAAAACATGTGGTGTTTGGTTTTCTGTTCTTGTGTCAGTTTGCTGAAAATGGTGGTTTTCAGATTCATCAATTTCCCTACAAAAGACATGAATTCATCCTTTTTTATGGTTGCATAGTATTCCATGGTGTATATGTGCCACATTTTCCTTATCCAATCTATCATTGAAGGGCATTTAGGTTGGTTCCAGGTCTTTTCTATTGTAAAATGTGCTGCAATGAACAGATCTGTGCATGTGTCTTTATAATAGAATGATTTATAATCCTTTGGGAATATACCCAGTAATGGGATTGCTGGGTCAAATGGTATTTCTATTTCTAGATCCTTGAGGAATTGCCACACTGACTTCCACAATGGTTGAACTAATTTACACTCTCACCAACAGTGTAAAAGTGTTTCTATTTCTCAATGTCCTCTCCAATATCTACTGTCTTCAGAATTTTTCATGATCACCATTCTAACTGGCATGAGATGCTATCTCAATGTTATTTTGATATACATTTCTCTAATGACCAGTGGTGATGAGCATTTTTTCATATGTCTGTTGACCATAAAAATGTCTTCTTTTGAAAAGTGTCTGCTTCTATCCTTTGCCCATTTTTTGATGGTTCTTTTTTTTTTCTTGTAAATTTGTTTTAGTTCTTTGTAGATTCTGGCTATTAGCCCTTTATCAATAGATGCAGAAAAGGTCTTCAACAAAATTCAGTGCGCTTTATAGTAAAAGCTCTCAACAAACTAGGTATTGATGGAACATATCTCAAAATAATAAAAGCTATGTATGACAAACCCACAGCCAATATCATACTGAATAGACAAAAACTGGAAGCATTCCCTTTGAAAACTGCACTAGACAAGGGTGTCCTCTCTCACCATTCCTATTTAACATAGTAATGGAAATTTTAGTCAGAGCAATCAGGCAAGAAAAAGAAATAAATGGGATTCAGTTAGAAAAAGAGGAAGTCATATTGTCTCTATTTGCAGATGATATGATTGTATATTTAGAAGATCCCATCATCTCAGCCCAAAATCGCCTGAAACTGATAAGCAACTGCAGCAAAGTCTCAGGATACAAAATCAATGTGCAGAAACCACAAGCATTCCTATACACCAATAACAGACAAACAGAGAGCCAAATCAAGAGCAAAGTCCCATTCACAATTGCCACAAAGAGAATAAAATACCGAGGATTACAACTAACAAAGGATGTGAAAGACCAGTGTCAAGGAGAACTACAAACCACTGCTCAAGGAAATGAGGACACAAACAGATGAAAAATCATTCCATGCTCATGGTTAGGAAGAATCTGTATTGTGAAAATGGCCATACTACCTAAGGTAATTTATAGATTGAAAGCTATTTCCATCAAGCTACCAATGACCTTCTTCACAGAACTGGAAAAAACCACCTTAAACTTCATATGGAACCAAAAAAAGAGCCCACATAGCCAAGGCAATCCTAAGCAAAAAGAACAAAGCTAGAGGCATCAGGCTACCAGATTTCAAATTATACCTCAAGGCTACAGTAATCAAAACAGCATGGTACTGGAATCAAAACAGAGATATAAACCAATGGAACAGAACAGAGGCCTCAGAAGTAACACCATAGTGAATCAGCAACCAACAGAATGGGAAAAAAAATTAGCAATTCTTTATTAAGATGTAAAATATTTATATTCATAGCTGTTTTCAATCATATAAATTTTTTCTTAACATTGTATCAATGTAAAATACAATTTTATCAGACTTCAGAAAATATTCTTAAAATTCCATGTTCATTTATGTTTTTGACATTTGGTTGAAAATTTTCTTATGGGAAAAAATGCTTCTTTACCTTAAACAAGTGACTAAAAATGCTATTAATATTTGTATGAGGTATCCACTGAATTTAACATAATTAAATTTAGAAACAAGACAGGAATATCTACAACCTATTGATATTTCGTTTAAATCCACTTCAGTGCATTTTGAAATAGTAGTCATTTCCACACTATGTTACACACACAGATTTATGCTTTGCTGATACTATGACATCTATGTCACTGTCTTTCCTCACCACTTAAAGATAATTGATTAACAAGAGAACCAAAAAAAAAAAAAAAAACCACTTGGTTCCTACAGATAACAGTGGATTAATTTAGTTGAACAGAAAATATGTAAACCAAGAGATTCTAAGTCCAATTTACTTATCTCAATATTTGGAAATGCCATTATGGAAATGCCATTTTAGCTAAGCAAAGAAAGGCTTTCTCTCACACCTAACATTGCAGTCAAGTAGAAGGAAAATGAGCCAATATATATTCATCTGTTGATGAATGTGAAATTGACTTTATGAACAGTGTGAGGCCCATGAATTGGATTCAGATTGCCATTAGTGAATATAAGTGGATGTCCAGGAAGTGGAACCTGTGGAGATTTTCTTAAGCATATTTTCCAGTGAATACACACCTGCAAAACACTCTCACTATTCTGATTTCTAGTAATGTATAATAAATCCTTGCATTCCTGTGTCATGCTACTTCTCACTTGGATATAAAAGGGACAGAAGGTTGAATAATTCACTTCATCTCCAAAATTTTTTAAATTACAAATAAAATATACATATATATTAAGATTACCTAACTGAGATTCAATTGCAAACTCCCATATCACTTGTCACTGTTTATAAATAATTTGCCAACTATTCCCAATCCTCATCAATTCTTTTGTTGTGGCTTGGAATATTTGTTTAGATCCAAAATAGCATAAAAATGCTGGGTGCAGTGGTTCACACTTGTAATCCCAGAACTTTGGGAGGCTGTGGTGAGTGGATCACCTGAGGTCAGGAGTTTGAGAGCAGCATGGCCAATACTGCGAAACCCCGTCTTTACTAAAAATACGAAACAAAGCCCTGCATTTTGGTGCATGCCTGTAATCCCAGCTACTTGTAAGGCTGAGGAAGGAGGATCGCTTGAATCCGAGAGACAGAGGTTGCCATGAGCCAAGATCGCACCACTGCACTACAGCCTGGGCAATAAGAGTGAGACTTTGTCTCATAAATAAATAAATAACATAAATAAAACAGTAGTTCTCTAGAGGTACCTCAACCTTCTCTTCGGAAAATCTTGCCCCTCAAAGTATGACCAAATAGTTTTTCTTTGTAAATCCAAAGAATGAATGCCCATTTGAGAGTAAAAACTAGTTGCCATGTCTACCAATTGCCAACCACCACCATATCCTTAGAAACCATGCTATTTCCATGTTTCAGTGTGCACCAAAAGAAATCTAGTATAGGAATTGGCTTCTTCCCTCACTTCTGCATTTGTCCATTGCACGTTATATCAAGTAAGTTTAACACTGCTTTAGTAACTTGCAGAGAGATAGTAGAAAAACTGTCCTGTTATTTCTGTTAATCAAAATCTGTAGCTTCCCCTCTAAGAGAGTCCAAGCACCAGCCCATGGGTCATGAATAGAATTTGAATTATAAGCATAATGCTGAAGTAAAAATGATTCATCATCTCTAGAACTAACCCATTTTGTGTAGAGAAAGTTTGCTTTGTTCAAACTATTGCTTTAGAGAAAGTTCTTAACAAGAATACCTCTTGTTTTTCCATAAGAAACATTTCTTGATGGGTCTGTTACATAAGTTATTCAGAATGCAAGTTTTGTTTTGCTTTGTTTATAATAAATATAGTTCAAAATTATTGCTAAGGCTAAACCCATGTTCCACATTTTTTATCTCATGCATTTTCAAAAGCTATTTTAAATTTCTGCCTCCAATCTCATCTTATTTTATTATTTCAACTGGGTAATTTTCTTTGTAGTTTATGTTTCCTTTCAGATATTCTGACAGAGAAACTTCATCATTTCTCTATTAGGATATTCTCAGTCACATTATGTATCTCTTTTTCTCCCATAATTTGCAGTACTATCACTGGATTAATTTTTTAAATCAACTTTACAGGGAATAATTTCCATACAAGTTTGATAAAGTTCAATTTGCCTTTTTCTTTTATTTTTCATGTTTATAATAATTGTGTAAGAAATCTTTACCCATTCAAAACCCACAAAAATTAATTTTTAGACATTTTACAGCATGACACCTGATTCATATTTTGTTTTATGAATTAATTTATTTTGTAGATGTCATGACTTTAGTTTTAAGTTCCTTTTCTTCACATCCAATTGTCCCAGCAATATTTATTGAAAATATTTTATTTCCCCCCATTGAATTGCCTTGACAGTTTTTTTGGACATTAACTCAACAAATATCCATGGTCTGATTTTTGGAATCTCTATGATACTTCATTTATTTTTATGTCTGCCCTCAGACTAATACCACCTTGTACTTAATAAGTTTATATTAAGGTTGGAAATCACATGGCAAAAGACCTTCAAGTCTGTTCTTCCTGGGCAAGCATTTTTGCTCTCCTTGGTTCTTTGAATGTCTATATACATTTTAGAATCAGCTTGACCATCTACAAAAAAAGCCTCCCAGCTCTCTCATTCAAATTTCATTAAATTTATAGATTTGTGATATTTTACAAAGAGCCTTACAGTCAATGAATAAGATACGTCACTCCATTTTTATGTGTTCTTTCGTTTCTCTCAGATCTGTATTACCGTTTTCAGTTTAGAGCTTTTACAAATGTTACATTAAATGTGAATCCAAGTATTTTCTGTATTGTATGCTACTGTAAATTATAATTTACTCTGTGCTTTAATTGTAATTGTAAGACACGGAAAGACATCAATTTTTGTTTCACGGCCTGGTTTTCTATGAACCCACTACATTATTTAATCATTAATAACATTTTTGTAGCTTCCTTATAGTTTCCTACAAAATCAATAATGTCAAATGCAAATAGTATTTTGCAAGCCTACTTCCCATTTACATATTTTTTCCCTTCCTTTAATTCACATACCAGAATCTCTAGTATAATGGTGAATTACAACTATAGATATTCCAATATTAAAGCAATATTGCTCATTTCAATTAGATAAGATTTTGCTAAAGATTTTCTGGTTGTGTGATTTTGGATCAATGTATGCATCAATTTTTACATTATGTTTTCCTTTATAATTTTTTCTGATTTTGGTATTATGGTAATCATAATTAAATAAGTACACATTTCCTACTCTATCAACTAAGATTTATATGATTCATCCATTAAATATTTTTTTGATTTTCTGATTTTGGTATTATGGTAATCATAATTAAATCAATAAATATCTCCCACTGTGTTTCATCAACTGAGAGTTATATAATTCATTCATTAAGTATTTAGTTGAATCTATCATAACATTTATATAAGGCTGGGTTTTTTTGTTTTTGTTTTTTTCTTTCTTCGTATGAAGGATTTTAATCATCATTTATCTATCTTTACCAGAAATAGGACTATTTAGCTTTTCTGTTTCTTTTAAATTAGTTTTGATAAGTTGTGTTTTTCAAGATATTTGTCACTTTGGTTTAAGTTTCCAGATTTGGTAGCATAAAGTTGCTAGATAATATTCTCTCAGCCATTATGTGTTACAAATATAGTGCAACCTACTGTTTCATTGCATTTGCTTGAGCAATCTAATTATTTAAATTGATTTTAATAATTTATTTAAATTAATAATTTGTTTATCATTAGTTTTTTTTTCTTTCAGAGATGTCTATTCTTTTTATTTATGTTTTACTTTTATTTAATATGAAAGCTTCTCTTCCACTAGCCTCTTTGGTAGGGGCTGAAATCATTAATTTTTAAATTCTTTTTTCTCCTTTTTTAATATAAGCATTTGCAGTTGTAATTTTTTATAAAGCCACTCCTTTACATGTACTTCTTAAGTTTCAAACTTTTTATTTACATTTAATGAGATATTTTCCAGTATTTCTTTTGAACCCTGCATTAAATGTCCTAGCCAATAAAACAATGGAGAAGTGGTTTTATATATATATATATATATATTTAATCATATCTATATAATTAAATAGGAAATAGAACTTGAGAAGTGTGACTGTTTATAAACAAATGATTGCATGTGTAGCAAATTCAAGATAATCTAAGCTTAAATCATGTTTACTATTGAGTAAATTACTGGCTAAAAGGTCAAGATAAAACTAAATTTTGGAAGGCTTCCGGATTCAGCTACAACATGTAAATTGTATGTCATACCTCTCATCATAACAGCAAGAAACAGATAGATAAACTGAGTATTATTAAGTTTCTTGGTATCCAGAGAACACAGCATATCCAGAGAAATACAGAACTGAAGTCTCCTTACATAGAACAGAAACTGCTGGTCCTACCATGAATTTGTAGGACTACTTAAATGGAAATTTTGATAAATTGCTGTAAACTGAGTGTAGATAAGTTCGAGAGTAAAATACTCCAGGAAACTGGAAACCTAGGGGAAGGGACCGACACTTTCATTGACTTTACATACAATATTCTCACTAGATTCATGTAGGACCTGAAGAAGATTCTCTACTCTGGCAAGAGAAAGGCAAGAGTGGCATTTTTGAAATACATCTAGAGCCTTCTCCAAAGCAAAGACCTATTCTCTAGCAGTAATGACTTTGCCAGAGTCACATCCAGCTGAGACAAATGCATTTTTCCCTTTCTGATCCTTCCTGGCTTTCTTGTCTAACATAAGCTGGAAAAATCTATAAGAAGACATTGTCACCAGGGGTCAGGGTTTCAAGGAAATAGATCAGAAGCACAGCAACCAGAAGAGAGAGAATAGGAGGCAGGGGGAAATAAAATGCTAGACTGCTAATATTAGTGAAAATCACAGACATGGGATACAGGCCCACTGAAACATTGAAATTTAATCCAAAGGTAACAGAGTACTCCTCCTTTATCACACCTTACCACCACACCAATAGAGCTCCAGGATAATAAGAATGAATTACATTTAAAGAGCTGCAAGACACAGGCTCTCTCTAAGGGAGCTAGGGAAGTGTAAAGTCAACAAGGAGGACTAAATCAAGGACAATAGAGAAATCTGAAGACTGTAGAACAGGATTGTACAATCTTTTGGCATCCCTGGGCCACACTAAAAGAATTGTCTTGGGCCACATAGAAAATACACTAACACCAATGATAGCTGATGAGAGCTGATATATATGTATATATGTCCTAGTATTTTAAGAAAATTTAAAAATTTGTGTTGGGCCACATTCAAAGCCATCCTGGGCCATATGCTGCCCATGAGCCATGGGTTGAACAAGCTTGCTCTAGAATTTTACGCTACATCAAATAATAAACACAGGCCCACATAAATCTTTACATTAAAGGTCAATTATCCTCGGTCCCTATAAACCAATAAAACATAAACAGCTTTCAACAAAAAAATATAAAATTATGCCAAATGCAATACAATACTTAATCTGAAGAGACAAAACAAGAATCAGAACCATACCTAGATACAATACAACTGTTAGAATCATCATTCTGACAAATTTAAATAGTTGTAACTCCTATGTTAAGGGCTCTTTACAGAAAAAAGAGAGATGTGTTATATAAGCAGAGAAATAAAAAATACTCGAATGAGGAACCAAAAGAAAATGCTAAGGGAGAAAAAAAATAGGCCCATTGATGGGTTTATTAATCAGCTTCCATGACTGAAGAAAGAATGAGTGAGCTGTTGGTAAGCCCATAGAAAATTTCCAAGCAGAAATGCGAAGAGAAGAAAAATGAAAAGAACAAAACAAAAGAGAACATTAAAGAGCTGTAAGACAATTTCAAGAAATATAATATACTTCTAATTGGCTTAATAGAAGAAAAAAGAAAAATTTAGCAAAAAAATCAACATTGGCAGTAATTGTGGCTAAGATTCACAATATGAGAGACCTCTACTTCATCCTAAGCTTTCAACATTTACAGAGTAGTTCTAGGTAAGCTGAGGAACAAGTTGACTAAGTGGACGCGGATATATGATGATGTCTTAACAAGGCAACCAGTTCCCTCAAAGGACAAACTCAGCTTCTTCTCATATTCAGTGGATAATTAACACATTCTAGTATTTAAAAAAAATAATCATTATTGTGGTGACTAGCTTCACTCGATTATCTAGCATCACCAAATCTCTGTCATCTATCACCGCTGACAGGCATGCTCAGTTTAGCCAACGAAGCACTCTGCTTCCAAGATTTTGACTTGTGATTAATCCAATTATCTCCTCTGCTATAAGGAGAAAAGATTATATTGGATAGTTTTGTTTCCTGCAGCAAAGTAATTTTCTGCATGACCAGCAATAATGCAATGTGGGAGATTTTAATAAGAAGCAATTATTTTTAAATTTAAAACTTAAACAGAATGCAGATTGTAATAATATAGCAGAGATGTGCACAAAATTATGAGTCACTTTAAAAACTGTTAATCCTGCAATGTGTTCTTATATGAACAGTGCAATAAAAGAAACATAAATAAAGCAGAAAATATTTCTGTCTCCTGGAAACCATATATAATACTGAAACTGACAAGATAATACTTCCTTTTTATGGCATTCCATAGTTTAATGTGTTACCTTGTTTTCATCTTTGAAATTAATAGCAATTTTTACTGAAATAAGGAAACATTTTTTAAAAGAACACATGATAGCTTCCTTTTTTTTTAACCAAAGAGAAAATGTAAATATGCTGGAAAATGATCAATGATAAAAGGTGAGATTTTGCAAATTTAAGTCATTGAATATGTTAAGGAAAATATAGCCTCTGGCCCTCATTATCATGATGTGTAAATTGAGTTAAACAATTGAGATCTCTGTGTTCTAATATCCCCATCCCTGCCTTTTATTTCTGACTGTGAAGACAGGAAGCTATCACCAGATGGATGCAGTTTCTATATCTATATCTATATCTATATCTATATCTATATCTATATCTATATACTATCTATATCTATAGCTATAGCTAAAACTATATCAATATTATCTATTATCTATGTCTCTATCTACTATTATTTTTTGGTAGTTAGCTATTTAATCCTCTATTGCAATCAGATTTCACATTGAGACAGGATTGTTCTCTTGACCTCCCTTCATGGGCGTGAACTGGAGTGGCTTGTTTCACTCAGCCTGCTGCTGGCCACTCCTTGCAAGAGGGAGTGTGCCATACGGGAAGCAGAAGAAACGAACACTGGAACCAGCTGGCTGCTTCTCTCTGTTAGGAGCAAGCTCCGTGTATTCCACAGCAACGTCCAAGCCCCTGCCCTCTCTGCACCCAGGTTCTTATTCCAGTCCAGAAAGAATCAGGTCACTCAAATGGATTGAAGGGTAGTGTATGCGGAGGATTTTATTGGGCAATGGATGTGGCTCTCAGTGGAATGGGGAGTTGGAAAGGGGATGGTGCAGGAATAGGCGATCTTTCCCTGAAGCTGCCTTGTCTAAAGTTAGCTGCATCTATCTGTAGGCTCAGATGCTCTGCCGCTTGTATCCTTGACACTCAGCAGCCTGCATCCCCAACCTTTTGCTTCGGCAACTTCCATGGCTCTGCCAGCTGCAATCTTTTTATGGACATAGGATAGGGGGGCGGGACCAGCCAAAAAGGCAATTGTTTGGGTGGAAATATGGAGTCAGCTGTTTTCACTTAGGGCTGAGGTTCTAGGCTAGAGGATGGAGTTTATCTGGGAGCCCAGCCATTCTATATCAATATTTGGGGATACTGAAGGTGAGATTAAGAAAACACAAAAGAATAGCACCTAGAAAAAATTGAGAGGGAGGTAGAACATAGAACGTTTTTGTCTGAGAGAGGAGCTTATGTGCTTACATGTGAACTGTTTCCTGTAAGTCCATTGGTTGTTTAGCTGATTCCCTTTCTGTTCTATCCTGCAACTTCTTCCTCACTTCTATTGTTTTCAAAGAGTACTTCAAAGGGGTTAAAATAAATAAAAGTTAAAGGCTTTTGTTTTAAAATGCTTCCTTCTTAACCTGGAAATAGACACACTACATCAATTTCAAATGTTCTGCAAATGATTTTAGGATTGAATAATACCTTAAATAGTTATAAGACAGTAACACTTATTGAATTCTTATAAAGTAATAGGACTTCTCCTGAGTATTTTATATAAAAGACCAGAGGCCTTTATATACTTTATATTTCATATAAAATAAATCCCAACCAACCTATCTATAAGAGCTACTACATTCCACTTATGAGACTTTAGATTTTCTTACCCAGCCCTTTTTTCCCATAGCCCTTGCTAACATTTCTGGTCATTTGATTTAAAACTAAAAATGCCTAAAAGATTAATAAATTATATATTAATATTAAGAGAATATCACTGATCACATAAATTGGAAAAGACTTCACTGCAAGCCATTTGATTTTAATTTTTATTCCCTATTATTATTTATTTAGGAAGAAAGAAAAGTTTTGAAGGATCATGGTTTCTAAACACAATGGTCATATTTGTTTCCTACGTCAGTTTTATGATCATTAAAATGATCAGAGTTACCGTGAGTCCTACTGACAGGAGACTCACTGGAATGTTGCTTCTAAATTAACATTTACAAATTATTGAGTTGTAGTTGAGATGATACTGGCACAACTACAGCAGACATCTATCTTCTTCCTCCCCTGATAACCTTATTTTATCCCATAAAACAATAAAAGAAAATGAAGATCTGTGTCTCACCTCAACACAATCAGAGTTTTAGAATTTAACTTTTTACAGTATCAGTGAGCTTTGCATTTTGGGGATAAGTTTTTCAAGGAAGCTTTGATTCTCACCAGTTTGACAAAGAAGTTTTATGCAAAGCAGATGTCGGTAAGAAAGAGGAAGGAGATGAAGTTGAAAGAACAGTGGAAAGGAGTGAGGGAGGAGCAGAAGGCATGGTGTAGAAGCACTGTCATTGCTGGCCTCGGGGCCAAGTTCATGGCTAATCTAGAGAAAGGTTGAGCCTGGAAGTTGAAAAACTGGGTTTATATAGACTATGTGACACTTCCTATGTGCAACTTATTTAAATACAAATAGACCGTAGAGTATGTTTGATGTTGATGGGTGCTATGGAGTAAATTTTTCTTTTAAATCGATATGTGATGAGCAGCTGAAGAAAAGTTTGATATTTTAAATTGTGTTCAACTTTGTTATCTGTTACCAAGTTTTTCTCTTTGCTAATCATTTACTTCTTAAAATAACTGTAGTTTGCTGTGGTTTTTATTTGCATCTATTTTATTAGGAGTGACCATAAGTACCATTTTTATATGCTAAAGGCCCACTTATTTTTTTGCCTTCACTAATTTTGTAATTGACAAATCTATTATTTTTCTCAGTAATGTATAATTTTTTTAAAAAATCTGTATTATGGAAAGTTGCCCTTTGGTCTATGAGATCATTGCGAATATTTTTTTCAGCTTATCGTTGTACTTTATTCTAATTACTTATAATTTTTATCAAAAGAGTGATTTAAAAATGTTATACAGGCAAAATTATGAATCTTCATGATCTCTGGGCTTTTCTAATATTGAAAAATATTTCTCCTGTTTTAACATTATTTAAAATCACCCATAATGTATTCTATTATTAATATGTTTTTATGTTTTATATCAGGCGCAATAGAAATCCCTAAATAATGTTTACCTCAGTCAATGTCTTCAAATTGTTGGGAATATAATTGGAGAGATAAAAAGAGGAAAAATAAAGGAAAAATTTATAATTTCAGAAACAAACTCTGTTATGTGGCACTACAAGTAAGGCGAAATTTGGGATCTGGAGTCATAGGTGAAGTCAGGCTTCAAGTATTTCTTTAAAGGTGTATATGACTTACAAAGAGAAAAGAAGAAGTAACATGACTAAAGTATTAATCTAAAGCATTTCTCGTAAAAAGAATGTTTTTAGGCAGGCAGAGTGGCTCATGTCTGTAATTCTAGCACTTTGGGAGGTCAAGGTGTTTAGGAGTTTAGGAGTTGCAGAGTACCCTGGCCAACATGGTGAAACCCTATCTCTACTAAAATCACAAAAACTAGCTGGGCATATTGGTGGGTGCCGTAGCTCTAGCTGCTCAGGAAGCTGGGGCAGGAGAATTGCTTCAACTCAGGAAGTGAAAGTTGCAGTGAGCCAAGATGGCATCACTGCACTCCAGCCTGGGCAATAGAGTGAGACTCCATCTCAAGAAAAAAAAAAATGTTTTAGTGTTTTTAGTCTTTTTTTTTTTCTAATTGTGAAACAAAGCTGAGGCATCATATTGACCCCTATGGTGGAAGGCATAATGTAGCTGACAAACTCTTAGACAGGTATAGCTTTTACAATTCTTTATTTTTAATTTTCATCAAGTATTTCACTCTAATGTGTTATTTATAGAGTTGTTAAAGGAAAACATGTAATTTGTGACAAGTGGCAATACTTAACGACATATGGGAATTGAACAAAAATTTAGATGACTTTTCTTCTTTTAAAGCTATAGACCAGTTTAATTTATTATTATTATTTATTTTAATGTATGAATAAAATGTTCAGGAGCATAGTATCTAAATGAAATAGGTATGGAATTTTAAATGAGGAACTTAGCGGATTTTTATCAGTGTGTATTACAAGATGAGTTAAAGTAAGTTTCACTAGCCACATCCAGTTTAATTTCTCAATCTTGTAAGAGGAAAATATATTAATAGAGATATGTTTAGAGAGATTTTATTAAGGATACAGTAAGTCTAGAAAGAGAGACATTCATTTCAAACATACTCCTGAAATTACCTTTAGCAACTGGAATAACTTTATATATGAAACTATCAATTCATCTTCAATATATCCTTTTTTGCAATGATTTCACTTCCAGCAGGTGGAATGAAAATAAATATACACACAGAAAAAAATTTATTTTATTTGCTATGGAAACATTTTTATGTTATAAATGAGAGATTACACCAATATGAGTTTTAAATTGGATTCATAAAACAGTTTCTCAAGGATAGGTTCGTGGTCATCATCTTGCCAATCATTATAATTTGTCCCTCATTCACTCAATTAACAGAAGGCTATTGGTGCCAGGAAGTGTTGAGATTTTCACTCATGGGCCTAGGGAGAATGTAGAAAACAAAACATTAGGTTCGTGGCTACAGCTACTATCTCTCAAGAAGACAAAATCTGTATATGCAGCCCCACTGTTTCTCTAGTTTTTATTATTATTATATTTTCATTTATTATTATTATACTTTAAGTTCTGGGGTACATGTGCAGAACGTGCAGGTTTGTTACACAGGTACACATGTGCCATGGTGGTTTGCTGTATCCATCACCCTGTCATCTACATTAGGTATTTCTCCCAATGCTATCCCTCCCATAAGCCTCCAATGCAATTATCCCTCCCCTAGCCCCACACTTCCTCAACAGGCCCTGGTGTGTGATGTTCCACTCTCTGTGTCCATGTGTTCCCATTGTTCAACACTCACTTATGAGTGAGAATATGCAGTGTTTGGTTTTCTGTTCTTGTGTCAGTTTGCTGAGAATGATGGTTTCCAGTTTCATCCATGTCCCTGAAAAGGATATGAATTCATCCTTTTTCATGGCTGCATAGTATTCCATGGTGTATATGTGACACATTTTC
>CAUYQU010018832.1:0-32183 GCA_963574635.1 Cheracebus regulus
GGCCATCTTGGATCTCTCTCCGCCCGGTGATGAAGTTTTTCTGTTTCTTAGTTTTCCTTTGGCGGACACCCCTTCCCCACAGAGCCGGACCTTCCCGGGTTCGCTGTGCTTGCTGTGAGACTCTCAGTCTGCAGTGCTTCCAATTGCTGTTTTCCTTGTGGGGATGGGACCAGCCGAGCCCGTCCGTCCGGTACACTCCGCACCGGGAATCGCCGCGCTGGGGCGCCGGCAAAATAGCCGCGCCGGCCAAAAGAGTCGCGCTGACGACCCGTGTGGCTCCTCTGCCGGGAATCTCCCGGTCTGTGGGCTACAAAAATTCGTCGGAAAGTGCTGCGTCCACTCGTTCTCTGCGCTTTCACTGGGAGCTACATTCCTGAGCTGTTGCTAATCGGCCATCTTGGATCTCTCTCCTGTGGCCATCATTTTTAAGCAGCTGAATGGGGTTAGGGGCAGTCCCTGGCCAAGGCATGGAGCTCTGCTAACCAGCCCACATGCTGATGTGGAACAAGTGCACATTGGCGTGGTCTTGACATTTGGCTAATGTTGAAGTCATGTCTTATCTTTTTGGATTTAAAAGGAGAAAATTACCAAACCCTCATTGTTCTTTGGCAGCAAAGAGGGTAATTTGATGAATACTGGTGTTTTACTCTCAGGGACACTATCAAGTGCCCAGAATTTCCTTGGTGCTCTTTGGAACATAGAAGAAAACCTGACTGAGGCATTCTTGAGTTCTTTTGTAGTCTGTGAACTATAATATTCACGAGACACTTATGCTTCCCAAAGTGGCAGGGAGGAAACTCTTTATTTCTTCTGATTCCACTGGAAGAGAGTGTGGATAGGACCCAGGACTTTTCAGAGTAGAGTTAGTGATTCATCTCTTGTTTGTGAGATAAATAGGTCTTGAGTAGTGAGTATCCCTTTGGGACATATTTTTGGGGCAAGGTGAGAGGCAGCATGCTTCATTCATGCACAGTGATTGAGGTAATTGAATAATAGATTGTATGTTGCAAACATTATAAAGCACTATAAGCCTTGTTATGTCAGCTGCTAGGTGTCATATGTATATATTTTACTGTATTCCGTTTCAATATTTGTGTATGACTAATATCTTCATTAATAGATTTTCTTTCTACAAATATTCAGTAACTTTAAATTTGTATCATCTGACTTACAAATATCTCTTCATTGTACATTCATTCATAAGTAGACTGAAAATTTATAAATTTGAGATGGGCAACACAGCTCCTCACAATTGGTGAAGGCTGATATACTGGTTATTTAGCTGTTGTCTTTTATCTCATCTCTAAACCTACCTTTCAATAATCTGCTTTGTGATGCTTGGGCTGTTGTACTCATTATATTAATACATAACCCAGTCTTAAATATAGCTCTTGTGTACTATATTGAATTTGGCTTTAAAAAATTCTCATATTCAGCTGGGTACAGTGGCTCTGCCTGTAATCGTAGCACTTTGAGAGGCCGAGGTGGGAGGATTACATGAGCCTAGTAGTTAAAGACCAGTCTAAGCAACATTAGGACACACTGTCTCTATAAATAGTACAAAAATTAGCGTGGTAGCATGGTAGCATATGCTCGTGGTCCCAGGCACACTCAGGAAGCTGAGGTAGGAGAATGGCTTGAGCCTGGGAGTTCAAGGCTGTAGTGAGCCATAATTGACTCTGTACTTTAGCCTGGGTGACAGAGCAAGACCTTGTCACCTGAGGTCAGGAGTTCAAGACCAACCTGACCAACATGGTGAAAACACTGTTTCTACTAAAAATACAAAAATTAGCCGGGCATGTGATGCATGCCTGTAATTCCAGCTACTCTGGAGGCTGAGGCAGGAGAATCGCTTGAACCCAGGAGGTAGAGGTTGTAGTGAGCTGAGATCGCACCATTGCACTCCAGGCTGGGCGACAAGAGCAAAACTCTATTTCAAAAAACAAAACAAAACAAAAACTAAAATTTAGTGAACTGGGTAGGATTGCTAGGTACTATTCTGATTGTTGTGCATACATCTGTGAAGTAGGTCCTGTTATTAGCCCCATTTTGCAGACTAGGAGACTGAAACACGCAATGATTAGGTAACTCACTGGTAGCTGGGATTACCAGTGCACACCATCACACCCAGCTAAGTTTTGTGTTTTTAGTAGAGACAGGGTTTCACTGTGTTGGCCAGGCTGGTCTCAAACTCCTGACACCAGTTGATCTTCCCACCTTGGCCTCCCAAAGTGCTGGGATTATAGGCATCAGCCACTGTGCAAGGCCCAGAAATGTGGTATTATCATGAGTATATAACTGTAAGTTTAGTTAAAAAGCATCAGAGATAGAAAAGTCCTCAGTAATTTGTTAATTAGGTAGACTCTTTGATTTTCTGTTAATTAGGTAGACTCTTTGATTTTCTGTTAATTAAGTAGACTCTTTGATTTTATTTTTTTTTTTTCATATAATTCTTCAGCTTAGATGCTCAAGTCAAATGGATAGAATTAAGTAAAGAACCTATTTAAGCATATAAACTATACTATTACACTAATAGGTAATGTTACAGTGATAGGTGTATATTAGGAACTAGGAAATACTTGACTGGGTGATTGCTGCCTATGTTTATGGATGTGTAGTTTATCTGGTCCAACATCAGTTATTCCACATCTCAAATACACAAACCCTGGATTTCTAAAAGCTGCTAATTAAGAGCATTGGTACTTGTAATGATTCATGCCTATTCCCAGTTTTGGTGCAGCAAGTAAGTCATATTTTAAAAGAGCCAGTTCTTTTCTGCTTGCTAGCCTTGTGACCTGGACCACAGTCTTTGAAGTTATGCTTCAGTGTATCTTAAAAACATTTCCATAGGTACCTGCTGATTATTGGACTCAGTTTGCCCTACTGTAAGGATTTTTGGACATGATTACTCATTCTCCAAGTTTATCTTGCTACAAGGAATGAGTGGTGATAGAGAAGCCCATTATACCCACATTGGTAAACCTGGACCTGGTTCAGAGTATCACTATTGAGAACTCTGTCTACCTCATTGCTGAACCGTGATATACTTTTTATTTTTATATTTTTATTTATTTATTTTTTTGAGACAGAATCTCATTCTGTTGCCCAGGCTGGAGTACAGCAGCACACACAGCTCACTGCAGCCTCGGCTTCCTGGGCCCAAGCAGTCCTCCTACCTCAGCCTCCTGAACAGCTACTACCAGAGCTGTTTACCACCACACCTGGCTAATTTTTAATTATTAAATTTGTTTTATAGAGACGGGGTCTCCCTATGTTGCCCAGGCTGGTCTCGAACTCCTGGCCTTAAGTGATCATCCTGCCTTGGCCTCCCAAAGTGTTGGGATAACGAGCGTGAGCCATTGTGTCCAGCTGACTCTACTTTTTTAAGAAAGGCCAGAGAAGCTATCCAGAACTTTATTTGGTGGCAATAGTAGTATAGACCTTAAAGATACACAAATAATGAAACAAAAAACAAACAAATAAAAAGATACAGGTGTATGTAGTGTTTGAGCAATCTCTAGAGTACTTCAGAGAAAGCCTTGCATTCTTTTCCTTTTCTGTGTGTTTTTTGAGACTCACTCTATCACCCATGCTGGAGTATAGTAGTGTCATCTTAGCTGATTGCAACCTCTGCCTCCTGGGCTCAAGTGATTCTTGTGACTTAGTCACCTGAGTAACTGGGACTAGAGATTTGCACCACCATGCCCGGCTAATTATTTTATTTTATTTTATTTATTTTTGAGATGGAGTTTTGCTCTCATCACCCAGGCTGGAGTGCAACGGCGTGATCTTTGCTTACTGCAACCTCCACCTCCTGGATTCGAGCAGTTCTCCTGCCTCAGTTTCCCAAGTAGCTGAGACTACAGATGTGCGCTACCATGCCTGGCTAATTCTTGTATTTTTAGTAGAGACAGGGTTTCACCATGTTGGTCAGGCTGATTTCAAACTCCTGACCTCAGATGATCCACCCACCTTGGCCTCCCAAAGTGCTGGGATTACAGGTATGAGCCACTGTGTGGCCAGCCTGTATAATCTATTTTTTTTTTTTTTTTTTTTTTGATACAGGATCTCACTCTGTCACCCAGGCTGGAATGTAGTGGCACAATCATGGCACACTGCAGCCTCTACCTCCCAGGCTCAGATAGTGCACCCATCTTAGCCTTCTGAATAGCTGGAATTACAGGTTCACGCCCCAACGCCTGGCTAATTTTTGTATTTTTTTGTAGAGACGGGGTTTTTCCATGTTGGCCAGTGGTCAAAAACTGCTAACCTCAAGCAATCCTCCTGCCTTGGCCTCCCAAAGTGCTGGGATTACAGGTGTGAGGCACCATGCCCAGCTGAGTAATATCTTAATTGCAACGGACCTTAAATGAAATTTTATATTACATGCTTTTTCTTTTTTTTTTTTTGCTCAGGCTCTGAGCAAGGGTGGCTATTCTGAGTTAACCTCGGACTTTTACATGGAACACTAGACAGAGAATAGGAAAGCTTTTTTTGTATACTCATTATTTGTTATGAAGCAAAACCAATTTAAGAGCAGTTTGCAGCAACTATGAGAAAGGGCTAAATAAGAAAGGTTCTGGCCTGTAAGAATTATAGGGGAGAGAATCTTGTCTTTTTTTTTTTTCTTTTCTTTTTTGAGATGGTGTTTTGCTCTTGTTGCCCAGGCTGGAGTGTAATGGTGTGATCTTGGCTCACCACAACCTCCGCCTCCCAGGTTCAAATGAATCTTCTTCCTTAGCCCTCTGAGTAGCTGGTATTACAGGCACCACGACCACCCCCGGCTAATTTTGTATTGTTAGTAGAAATGGGGTTTCTTCATGTTGGTCATGCTGGTCTCGAACTCTCGACCTCAGGTGATCCCCCCACCTCAGCCTCCCACAGTGCTGGGATTACAGGTGTAAGCCACTGCGCCTGGCCAGTTCTTGTCTTAATATCCAGTATTGGATGGAAAAATAGATACTCTTCTTGTCAGAGTATTCTTATAACCAGAAAGATCAGTCGAATTGCAATGTGTATGTACCCTTTGAGCCAGCATTCTGCTTTTGGGACTTTATCCTACAGCACTTCTCACAGAAGGTTGTAGAAATATACATACTGATGTGTTCATTGTAGATTTGTTTTATTTTTTTCTCCGAGTTTGCCCGGCTAATTTTTGTATTTTTTGTAGAGATGGGGTTTCACGATGTTGGTTGGGCTGGTCTTGAACTCCTGACCTCAGGTGATTCACCTGCCTCGGCCTCCCAAAGTGCTAGGATTACAGGTGTGAGCCACCATGCCTGGCCTAATCCGTCTACCTTTATAGCTGAGACGTTTTTCCTCTAATTTTTCTTTTTTTTTCCCCTTCTATTCTAGTATTTCTATTGCTTATGTGTTAGATCTCCTTGGTTGTCTTTGTTTCCTCTCTCTCTCTCTCTCTCTCTCTCTCTCTCTCTCTCTATATATATATATATATATATATATTTTATTTATTTTGAGATGGAGTCTTGCACTGTTACCTAGGCTGGAGTGCAGTTGTGCAATATTGGCTTGCTGCAACCTCCGCCTACCAGGTTCAACCAATATTCATGCCTCAGCCTCTCAAGCAGCTGGAATTAAGGCATACACCACCATGCCCAGCTAATTTTTGTACTTTTAGTAGAGCTGGGGTTTCACCATGTTCCTCAGGTCGGTCTCAAACTCCTGGCCTCAAGTGATCTACCAGCCTCGGCCTCCCAAATTGGGATTACAAGCGTGAGCCACCATGCCCAGCCCCTTTTCTCATATTTTTGAGTTTTCTCTCTTTCTCTTTTTTTGGAGGTGGAGGTCCCTGGGCTAAATCTTTTTTTCTAGCACATCTAGTGATATTTGGATTTTGCCAATCATGTTTTAAAATTTGTTTTATGAACACAGTATCTTCACCAGTCACTTTAATAAATTGAATTATCTTCACAGTTCTGTGTTGTTGCCTAATTTGTTTCTTTAAGTTCAGTTGTTGATTTTTTGTATTCATCTTTTGTGCTGTAGTCTGTTCTCCACTATTAGATGATTCATAGCTATCTATTCTTATTCAAAACCAAGGTAGCAAGGCTGAATGGGAGCTTCTGTTTTTTCTTTTCTTTTTTTTTTGAGATGGAGTCTTGCTCTGTTGCCTAGGTTGGAGTACAGTGGAATGATCTTGGCTCACCGCAACCTCGACCTCCAGGGTTCAAGTGATTCTCCTGCCTCACCGTCCTGAGTAGCTGGCATTACAGGCCCCATGCCCAGCTAATTTTTCTATTTTTAGTAGGGCGGGGAGGGGGTTCACCATGTTGGTCAGGTTGCTCTTGAACTCCTGACCTTGTGATCTGCCTGCCTCTGCCTCCCATAGTGCTGGGATTACAGGCGTGAGCCACCGTGCCCAGCTAGCTCCCTTTATGCATATTTTGGACTTTCTTTTTTCTCTTTTTTTCCTTTAGAAACAGAGTTTCTCTCTGTTTTCCAGGCTGGAGTGCAGTGGCATGATTCATGGCTCACTGCAGCCTTGAACTTCTGGGCTCCAGCAATCCTCTCACCTCAGCATCCTGAGTAGCTGGGACTGCAGGTGCCAACCATGATGCCCAGCTAATCAAAAAAAATTTTGTAGCAACTGACCTCCCTAGGTTGTCCAGGGTTGTCTCTTAACTCCAGGCTTCAAGTGATCCTCCTTCCTTTGCCTTGCAAGCTACTGTGCCAGGCCTGGGCATTGTTTCTTAGTTGTTTTTTTGTTTTGTTTTAATTGTATTAGGGAAAACCAGCAGTGCCATGTTTAATAGTATTGTGGATAGTGGCCATTTGTGCTCTTCTTAGTTTTTTCTTCTTAGTCTTTCTTGAACCTGGGAGGCAGAGGTTGCAGAGACCCGAGATCCTGCCACTGCACTCCAGCCCGGGGACACAGCAAGACTACGTCTCAAAAAAAAAAAAAAAAAAAAGTTGTTTTTCAGGGCCCATGAATTCCAGCAACCAATTTTAAGGCCCCCACAAGGAAACGAGATCAGCAGAATTCAGCTTCTTTTTTTTTTTTTTTTTTTTTTTTGAGACGGAGTCTTAATCTGTCACCCAGGCTGGAGTGCAATGGTGCGATCTCGGCTCACTGCAACCTCCGCCTCCCAGGTTCAAGTGATTCTCCTGCCTCAGCCTCCTGAATAGCTGGGATTACAGGTGCGTGCCACTGTGCCCAGCTAATTTTTGTATCTTTAGTAGAGACGGAGTTTCAACATCTTGGCCAGGCTGGGCTCGAACTCCTGACCTTGTGATCCACCCGCCTCGGCTTCCCAAAGTGCTGGGATTACAGGCGTGAGCCACGGCGCCCAGCCGAGAATTCAGCTTCTTTATCCCCATTTCATGACTTCACCATATAATTCTTCAATCAATCAAAAATCTCCAAATCTTGGCCCACTCCAAAAGCCTTAAAAACCCCAACTCCAAACTCCCTGGGGAGATAGATTAGAGTTTTCTTCCCACCTCTTTGTTGGGGGACCCTACAATTAAACCTCCTTTATCAAATGTCAGATGTCATGTTTGTTATCAAAATTTTCTGAAGATCTTTCTTCTGCTGATGGCCCCCTCAGATTCTCTTTATTATCGTTTAGTTTCTTTTTTCTTTCTTTCTTTCTTTCTTTTTTTTTTTTTTTGAGATGGAGTCTCTCTCGGTTGCCCAGGTTGGAGTGCAGTGGTGTAATCTCGGCTCACTGCAATCTCCACTTCCAGGGTTCAAGTGATCCTCCCGCCCCACCCTTCCAAGTAGCTGGGATTGCAAGTGTGTACCACCAAGCCCTGCTACTTTTTAAATTATTTTTATTTATTTATTTTTTATTTTTATTTATTTTTTGTATTTTTAGTAGAGACGGGGTTTCGTCATGTTGGCCAGGCTGGTCTCTAAACTCCTGACCTCAGATGATCTGCCCACCTAGGCTTCCCAAAGTGCTGGGATTACAGGTTCGAGCCATCATGCTGTGCCAGGTTCTTTTGTTTTAAATTTTCTTCTTATTTACTTATTTATTTTTGAGACAGAATTTTGCTCTTGTCACCCAGGCTGGAATGTAATGGCATGATCTCGGCTCACTGCAACCTCTGCCTTCCGGGTTCAAGTGATTCTTCTGCCTCAGCCTCCCAAGTAGTTGGGTTACAGGTGCTCACCACTGTGCTCGACTACTTTTTTTTGGTATTTTTTAGTAGAGACAGGGTTTTATCATGTTGGCTAGTCTAGTCTCGATCTCTTGACCTCAGGTGATCTGTCTGCCTTGGCCTACCAAAGTGCTGGGATTACAGGCGTGAGCCACTGCGCTTGGGCATCTTCTTATTTAAAAGGCATTTCAGAAAAGAGGAGATAAACACATTGGCTTTGCCTGTCATTTAATTCATTATTCTATTGAGACTGAAAATACTACTCCACTCTCCTCCCTGCATTGAGATGCTGTGAAACTGCTTTCATTCAGTTAGCTCACTGAATAAAAATACCTTATAATCCTGGGATTTATTTCTTCATGTCTGTTTTTAAAACTGAGTTATTGAGTATTGACAAAACGTTTCCATCCTTTTTGAAAGGCTGTAATTTGAAATTTTTTTTTGGTTTATGTTTTACCTAGAGCAATTAGTATTTGAAGGAAAATTTTTCCTCGGGTTGTCCTATATGTCAGAAACAAATAAATAAATGAACATAAAATATTTTATTTATAAGCAGAATTTTATTTATTTATTTTTTTTGAGATGGCGTCTCGCTCTGTTGCCCAAGCTGGAATGCCGTGGCATGATCTCAGCTCACTGCAACCTCTGCCTCCTGGGTTCAAGCAATTCTCCTGCCTCAGCCTCCCGAGTAGCTGAGACTACAGGCACCCGCCACCACGCCCAGCTAATTTTTCTATTTTTAGTAGAGATGGGGTTTCACCATATTGGCCAGGCTGGTCTCAAACTCCTGACCTTGTGATCTGCCCACCTTGGACTCCCAAAGTGCTGGGATTGCAGGTGTGAGCCACCACACCTGGCCAATTTTTTTCTTTAAACAAAAAACATTTGAAATACTTGGCAAAGCAATAGTTGGTAGATGGGAGTAGATTGGAATAGATTGCCAGAGTGAATTTATGTATTGCTGTGATTAGAGGTGCTATACCCGGTTTGGTTAAATGCTCAATGCAACCTAGGATCCAAAAGCAGTAGATGATAGAGCAATCTCTTTTGTTGTCAGGATCACAGAAAACTGATGACATGCCCTCTTGCTTTTAAAATTTAATTGTTTCTGGTAGTGTAATTGTGATAGTTTAGTTGCCCAATGAACACAGCCAGTCAATACTCTATGAGACAGCAGGTTGCAGCAAAGAAGGAGGTTTAATTGTAGGGTCCCCAAACAAGGAGGTTGGAAGAAACCTCTAATCTATCTCCCCAGGGAATTTGGAGTTGGGGTTTTTAAGGCTTTTGGAGTGGGCCAAAGTTTGGAGATCTTTGATTGCTTGAAGAGTTGTATGGTGAAGTTTTTTGGTTTTTTTTGAGATGTAGTCTTGCTCTGTCACCCAAGCTGGAGTGCAGTGGCGTGATCTCGGCTCTCTGCACCCTCTGTCTTGCAGGTTCAAGCGATTCTCGTGCCTCAGCCTCCTGAGTAGCTGCGATGACAGGCCGCTGTCACCACACCTGGCTAACTTTTTTTGTTTTTTTAGTAGAGATGGAGTTTTACCATGTTGGCCAGGCTGGTCTCTAACTCCTGTCCTCAAGTGATCATCTCGCCTTGGCCTCTCCAAGTGCTAGGATTTCAGGCATAAAACACTGCACCCAGTGAAGATCAGTTTAAGTGATCCTTAAATAAAAGCCTTATGATTCTAATGTCAGAGATCCTGTCTGTGGGAACAGTGGGCTCTAGATACACTTGATCTCTGATATTAGAATCAAGGCTTTGTCAGTGTCTTGTGCTACATGACTTTGAGTAACAGGGAAATGGGCTGCAGTGCAGTCTGATTAATACTTAATTGTAACTGTATTTCTGACCATAACCTGCATGCAATTCATGTCAACCTTGTGGAGACAGTTTCAGTGGAGGTAGATGTGTAATATATGATTCAGAAATCAAAATATATAAACATGGAGTATACAATAAAATGTCTCACTCCTGCACAGTCGCCCCAGGTCTTTGGTGTTTTTAGAATCTTGGGTGTACTTCCAGAAATATTCCATGCATATAGAAGCAATGAGGTATATATGTTTGTATGTCTTAAGTAAATTGTGGAGTAAATTATGTTGCTTTTATGCTGTACTTTTGAAATGAAGTATCTTGGTGATAGGTCCATATTAGATCATAAAGATCTGCCTCATTCTTTTTTATTGCCGTGTTATATTTCTAATTTGTTTAATCCTAACTAAGGGATATTTGGTTCTTTTAATGTTTTGCTTTTAAAAAAACTATACTACAATGAATAAACTTTTGCCTAGGTCATTTGACTTGTGTGATTGCGAGTATATCTGTAAAATTATACCAAGTAAAATAGTTGAAAGTTATTTTGTATTTCTTTCTTCATATTTCTCCATTGGTCAAAGCAGGGAGGTTCAGCTGAAAGGATTTGTAAATTTAATTTATGTCTATTGAGATCTTTTTTTCTACTTTCAGAGAAAACAAACAATTTTTAATAGATTTGTTTATTGAAAAATAAATAGTAGTGCTAACTTTTAAATGTATAAGTAATAAAATAGAACTCCACTGTGGATTATTAGTCTGTCTTCAATTTGGCTGTGAATGTTAAAAACTTATTTGGAATCTTTAAAAAAATTGGTTTTCTTCCTGCTCATTTCATTGTGTCAGTATTTTAAAGTGTTATGCTTTTGCAATTTTTTTTGTAATCTATACATAAAATTTGAATTAGCCAGAGGGTACTATTGATGCCTATGGTAGTGCTCCTTAATAAATGAAGTTAACATGAGAAAGTGAATTAGAGTGCTTAGGTTCACTAGATTGCTATTAGGAGGAAAACTAGAGGAAAAATACAGTAAGTGGAGAAAAATCTTACATAGTTTAACATTTTACCGTCTACATGCTTTGCATGCTCTTTTTGGAAGATGTGTGTTTATACTATATAACCTTTCCTTTGAATTAACTGCTTAACCCCTTTAACGGCTGAAGTAGTTTTCTCCAGCCAGAATCACAGTGTGCAAGAGTACATTTGGGTTACATGCAAAGTGTATCCTATGTATTATCTCAAGTACGTGTGTGTGTGTGTGTGTGTGTGTGTGTGTGTGTGTGTGTGTGTGTGTGTGTGTGTTTGAGAGGGAGTCTTGCTCTGTCATCCAGGCTGGAGTGCAGTGGCACGATCTCAGCTCACTGCAACCTCTGCCTCCCAGGTTCAAGCAGTTCTCCTGCCTCAGCCTCCCAAGTAGCTGGGATTACAAGCACCCGCCACCACACCTGGCTAATTTTTTTTTTGTATTTTTAGTAGAGATGAGATTTCCTTATGTTGGCCAGGCTGGTCTCAAACTCCTGACCTCGTAATCTGCCCACTTCAGCCTCCCAAAGTGCTAGGATTACAGGCATGAGCCGTTGTAACCATCCAATGTTTATATTTTTAGTAGAGATGAGGTTTTGCCATGTTGGCCAGGCTGGTCTCGAACTCCTGACCTCAGGTGATCTGCCTGCCTTGGCTTCCCAAAGTGCTGGGATTACAGGCATGAGCCACCCTGCCTGTGTATTTTTAATTTTTGCAGCTACATAGGTGTATATGTTTATGTGGTACCTGAGATAGTTTGATACAGGCATGTGATGCATAATAATGACATCATGAAATATGGGGAATCTATCCTCTCAAGCATTTATATACTTTGTGTTACAAACAATCCAGTTATACTCTTTTAGCTTTTTTGTTACAAACAATCCAGTTATACTCTTTTAGTTTTTTTATTATTATTTTTTGAGGCAGAGTCTCAGTGACTCAGGCTGGAGTGCTGTGGTGTGATCTAGGCTCACTGCAGCCTCTGCCTCCTAGGTTCAAATGATTCCCCTGCCTCAGCCTCCCAAGTAGCTGGTATTATAGGCACCTGCCACCATGCCTGGCTAATTTTTGTATTTTTAGTAGAGACGGAGTTGCACCATGTTGGACAGGCTAGTCTCTTAACTCCTGACCTCAGGTGACCCATCTGCCTTGGCTTCCCAAAGTGCTGGGATTGCAGACATGAGTCACTATGCCTGGCTTCTTTTAGTTATTTTAAAATGTACAATTAAATTATTATTGATTATAGTCATCTGCTATGCTATCAAATACCAGGTCTTATTCATTCTTCCCAGCTGAAGAATGGTTATACCTATTAACCATTCCCACCTCCCCTGAAGTACTTGTGTTCCACATGTTGTGGAACCTTTGAGGGATTTTCCTGGTGGTCAGAGTGATTCATTTGCCGTTTTGTCCTGGAGAGGAGGATCTTTCCAATATCTATTGTCTTTTTGGAACATTTCACTTTCTCCTATAAGAGAGAAGAGTGGTCAAGAGAAGGATATTTTTCCTCCTTGATTCCTCTTTGAGTTTCTTTCATATTTGTTATCAAATATTCAAAATCATGGTGTCTTTGCTACGCTCCGCATCCCATGGATGGAATGGGCATCCCAAAGCACAATTTGTCAATCGTTTTTCTACAGAAATCTATTAATCAATCTTATTAAGCCCAAACTTCTCTTCTTGGCTTTTCATTCCTCTACTTTATCTGCACAAACAGATGTTTCAGGGTGGTGTGTGTGGCTTCTTTTAATCTTTATTTATGAACATCTGTTAAAGCAGTATTAATAACAGATAATACATCTTTGACTAGAAAGAGTTAAACATTTCCAGATTTATTTCTCTTTGTCTTTTTTTAATTTTTTATAATACAGAGGTCCAGGGTCAGGTTTGATGGCTCATCAGACCATCAAACCAACATGGGTTTCACCATGTTGCCCAGACTGAACTTTTGTATTTTTTGTAGAGACAGGGTTTCTTCAAGGAGACAGGATTTCTCCTTGAAGAGGTCCTTTACATCCTTTGTTAGTTGTTTTTCTAGGAATTTTATTCTCTTTGTAGCACTTGTGAATGGCAGTTTGTTCTTGATTTGGCTCTCGTTAAGTAAACATTTTTGAAAATAGAGGCTGGTCATAGGGACACTTTTAAATATTTTCTGTTCAAGTTATACAAATTTTCATGTTATCACTTACTATTGTGACTTATTATATCACTATGATTCTAGTTTTTCTGTTTCTAATGAGAGTTAATCAAAACAAGTTTAAAAGAAATTTTTGGAGTTTAAGATCTCAAAGGATGATAACAATAGCTTAAGTCAAGACTTATACACATTCTCAAAAAATTACAAGTAGATTAAAAAGAGATGCAAATAAACCACACATGACTCATGTCTATGGCATGTTTAGGACATCATAAAGAACACTACAAATATTAAGTTATACTTAAGTAGGAAAATTAAACATACAAATTCCACAGATATAGTTCCTAAGTCCATGTTTTTGAAGTAAAAGAGGCAGAAATAAGATGTATAAACAAAGGAAAAAGAGTAATGAAACACAGACAAAAGTACCTGCCAAAAGAGAAAGCCTTATACTTAATATAAACATATTTGAGAAAGGTTTGTTACCAGTAGTTCAGTGTACTCGATACTGCAGAATTCAAAGGAACTCTGAGGGGAGGACTCAAAGTGGGAGGCTCGGGAAGGCACTGCTTCTCATGAAAATGAAGAAATTTGAAAAAGTAGCCATTATTTTGAGACTTGCCAGTAAAAAGAGAAAAGAAAATAATAGGCGGATATTAAAGACTATTATTAAGAAACTCAAGAAAAGGAAGTCTGTACCAAGGTTTATATGTACCAGAATAGACACACTTAAAATAATTAAATTCATAGGGCATATAAAACAATAACACAATGAAGAAAACTAACAACCAACATCATGTTTGTAAAGTACATCATATCTCAATACCAACATTGAATGTAAATGGTGTAAATGCCTGATTTATCAGATATAGATTGGCAAAATGAATTAAAAAATTACAAGCCAAATATCTGCTGTCTCTAAGGGAAACACCTCACATGTTTAGATTCTTATAGACTCAAGGTAAAAAGGTAGAAAAAAATTTCACACATACGGAAACCAAAGGAGAGCAACAGTAGCTATTATCATAAGAAATAAAACAGATATTAAAGCAGCAACAGTAGAAAAAGACAAAGAAGGTAATTATGTAATGAAAAAGGATCAAGTCAACAAGAAGATATAACAATCCTAAAGGTATGTCCATCTAATTTTAGAGCTCCCAGATTCCATAAAATAATTACCACCATACCTAAGAAAAGAGACAGTAACACAATAGTGGACGATTTCAACACTTCACTGACAACACTGGACACTTCATTGAGGCAGAAAATTAAAAAAGAAAAAGTGGACTTAAACTGAACTCCAGAAGAAATATACTTAACGGATGTTTACAGAATACCCTATCCAAGAACTGCAAAATATACCTTCTTCTCCTCAGTACATGGGAAATTCTTGACAAGAGACCATATGTTAGGCCACAAAGCAAGTCTCATAAATTTTTTAAAAATCAAAATCTTATAAAGCGTCTTCTCAAATCACAGCAGAATAAAACTAAAAATTAATTTCAAAAGATACCCTCAAAATTATACAAATGCATTGAAATCAAACAATCTGTTCTTGCATTATTTGGGAGTTAGTAATAAATTTTTTAAGAAATGACTGATAACAGTGACACAAGTTATCAAAACCTCTGGGATACAGCAGAACCAGTGCAAAGAAGAAAGCTTATATCCCTAAATACCTATATCAAAAAGTCAGAAAGATCACCTATTAGCAAACTAATGTCACACCTCAAGGAACTAAAGAACAAGAGCAAATCAAACTTAAAGCTAACAGAATAAAACAAATAACAAAGATCAGAACAGCACTAAATAAACTAAAAACAGAAACAATACAAAAGATCAAAGGAATGGAAATTTTGTTATTTGAAAGACAAACAAGATTGATAGACCACTAGCTAGATTAACCAAGAAAAGAATAGAAAAGATACAAATAAGCTCATTTAGAAATGAAAATGGAGACATAACTGACACCACAAAAATAAAAAAAAAATTATTTAAGACTACTATTGAACAACTTAATGCACACAAACTAGAGAACCAGAGGAAATGGATAAGCTCCTGGAAACATACAACTTTCTACCTTGAATCAGGAAGGAACAGAAATCCTAAACAAACCAATAAGAAGCAGTTATATTTAATCAGTCATAAAAATAATTCTGCCAATAAAAGGAAAGCCCAGAACCAGACAGATTCATAACCAAATTCTACCAGATCTTCAAAGAACTGATACCCTGGAACATGACAAGGATGCCTATTGTTACCACCCTTATTCATTGTATTACTGGAAGTCCTAGCTAGAGCAGTCAGACAATAGAAAGAAATAAAGGGCATCCAAATTGGAAAGGAAGAAGTAAAATTATTCTCATTTGTTGATGATATAATCTTACATTTCAAAGAATCTAAACTCCATAAGAAAACTATTAGAATGGATAAACAAATGCAGTAAAGTTGCAGGATATGAAGTCAACATACAAAAATCTGTAGCATTCTTATATGCTGTATTAGTCTGTTTTCATGCTGGTGATAAAGACATACCCGAGACTGGGAAGAAAAAGAGGTTTATTGGACTTATACTTCCACATGGCTGGGGAGACCTCAGAATCATGGCAGGAGGCAAAAGGCACTTCTTACATGGCAATGGCAAGAGAAAATGAAGAAGAAGCAAAAGGGAAAACACCTGATAAATCCAGCAGATCTTTTGAGACATATTCACTAACATCATACTAGCACAGGAAAGACTAGCCCCATGATTCAATTACCTCCCCTTGGGTCCCTCCCACAACACATAGGAATTCTAGGAGATACAATTCAAGTTGAGATTTGGGTGGGGAGACAGCAAAACCATATTATATGCCAACAGTAAACAATGTGAAAATGAAATTTTAAAAGTAATTCCATTTACAATAGCCACACATAAAATTAAATACCTAGGAATTATTCAAAGAAGTGAAAGATCTCTATAATGAAACTACAAAATGCTGATAAGTGAAATTGAAGAGGACGCCACAAAATGGAAGAAATAGTCAATGTCTATGGACTTAAAGAATCAATATTATTAAATCATCCATACTACCCATAGCAATCTACAGAGTCAATCCAATTTCTATCAAAATACAAAGACACTCTTGACAGAAATAGAAAAAAAAAAAAAAAAACCTTAAATTTATATGGAGTGATAAAACTCCGGAAATAGTCAATGCTATCCTAAGCAAAAATAAAACAAATGGAGAGATTCAATTACCCTGACTTCAAATTATACTTCAGAGCTATAGTAACCAAAACAGCATGGTACTGGCATAAAACAGACACATAGACGAACAGAACAGAATATGGAACCCGGAAACAAATCTACACACCTTCAGTGAATTCATTGTCAACAAAGCTGCCAAGAGAATACACTGAGGAAAAGATAGTCTCTTCAATAAATCATTCTGGGAACACCCTATCTCTTGCCATATTGAAAAATAAAATTAAATTGAATTAAAGACTTCAATCCAAGACCTCAAATTATGAAATTACTATAAGAAAACATTGGGGAAACTCTCCAGGATATTGGTCTGGGCAAAGATTTATTGAGCAATATCCCACAAGCACAGGCAACCAAAGCAACTATGGACAATGGAATCACATCAGGTTAAAAAGCTTCTACACAGCAAAGAAATACAATAAGTAAAGAGACAACACATAGAATGAGAGAAAATATTGTCAAACTACCCCTCCAAGTGATTAATAACCACAATATATAAGGAGTTCAAACAACTCTATAGAAAAAAATCTAATAATTTCACCAAAAAATGGGCAAAGAATTTAAACAGACATTTCTCAAAAGAAGACATAGAAATGGCAAGCAGGCATATTAAAAGGTGCTCAGCAACACTGATATCAGATAAATGCAAACAAAACTACCATAATTTCACCCCAGTAAAAATGGCTTATATCCAAAAGACAGGCAAAAAAAAAAATATATATATATATATATATATATATATATATATATATATAGTGAAGATGTGAAGAAAATGGAACCCTTCTACACTGTTGATGGGAATGTAAATTAGTACAACCACTGTGGAGAACAGTTTGGAGGTTTCTCAAAATCTAAAAATTGAGCTACTATATTATCCATCAATTCCACTGCTGGGTATATACTCAAAAGAAAGGAAATCAGAATATTGAAAAGATATCTGCACTCCTATGTTTGTTGTCACACTGTTTACAATAACTAAGATTTGGAAACAAACTAGGTGTCCATCAACAGATAAAGGGATAAATAAAATGTGATGCATAGACACCAGGGAGTACTATTCAGCCATAAAAATAAATAAGATCTAGTAATGTGCAACAACATGCATGGAACTGGAGATTGTTATGTTAAGTTAAATAAGCCAGGAACAGAAAGACATACATTGCATGCTCTCAATTTGTGGAATCTAAAAATCGAAACAATTGAACTCATGGTCATGGAGAATAGAAGGTCAATTATCAGAGACTGGGATGGTCAGTAGGGGGTTAGGGGAGAGGTGGAGATGATTTATGGGTACAAAGAAAATAGAAAGAATGAATAAGAACTATTGTTTGACAGCACAATAGGGTGACCATAGTCAATAATAACTTCATTCTATATTTCAAAATAAATAATAATATAATTGGATTGGTTTGTAACTCAAAGGATAAATGCTTGAGAAGATGGATATTCCTTTCTCTATGATATGCTTATTTCACACTGAGTGCCTGTATCAAAATATCTCATATACCTGATAAATATATATATACCTATTATTTACCCTCAAAATTTTACAAAGTAATAATTAAAAAAATAAATAACAGATTCCAATCCTACTGAAACTATTGCAAAAGAATGAGAAGTAGTAATTAAAAAAATAAATAACAGATTCCAATCCTACTGAAACTATTCCAAAAGACTGAGAAGAAGGCAGTCCTCTCTAACTCATTCTATGAAGCCAATATCACCCTGATACTAACGACAGGAAATGATGCAAATAAAACTATAGAACAATATATCTGGTGAACAAAGATGCAAAACGTCTCAACAAAACACTAACTGAATGTTCGTGAATCCAAAAACACATCAAAACAATTCGCCATGATCAAGTGGGTTTCATCCCCAGGATGCAGGGATGTTTCAACACATGCAAGTCAATAAATGTGATACATCATATAAACAGAATTTAAAAACATAAGGTCATCTCAGTAGATACAGTAAAAGCATTTGCTAAGATTAATCATGCCTTTATGATAAAAACACTGCAGAGAAGGAACATTCTAAAAATCTAAAAAGCCATGTAAGACAAACTCACAGCCAACATCATTCTGAATGGGGGAAAGTTGAAAGCATCCCCACTATGAACTGAAACATGACTAGAATGCCCATTTTCACCACTGTTACTCAACATAATATTGGATGTTCTAGGCAGAGAAATCAGGGAAGAGAATAAAATAAGAGAAAGTCTACAAATCGGAAAAGAGAAAGTCAAATAACCATGCTGCAATATAAGTATCCAATAAAATTCTCATCAAAATACTAACTTAATTTTCCTAGAATTAGAAAAATTTCTAAAATTTACATCGAACCAAATAAGAGCCTGAGTAGCCAAAGCAATCCTAAGTAAAAAGAGCAAAACTGGAGACATCACATATCCAACTTCTGAATTCTACTATGAGGCTGTAATAGACAAAATAGCATGGTCTATAAAAGTAGATAGACCAGTGTAACAGAATAAAGAACCAAAAACATAAGCTAAGAAAGGATACCTTATTCCATAAATAGTGCTAAGAAAATTGAATAGCCACATGTGGAAGAATAAAGCTGGATCCCTATCTCTCGCCATATACAAAAACTAACTCAAGATGAATTAAAGTATTAAATCTAAGACTTGCAACCACTACAAATCTAGAAGGAAACCTAGGAAAAACTCTTGTGGACATTTGCCTAGTCAAAAAAATTATGAGGAAGATCCCAAAAGCATCCAGAAAAATAAAAATTATTTTATTATAATTTATTTCTCTGTCTTCATAATTTCTTATACAATGAAATGCACTACTCTATGACCCAAAATTTGTACTCCTAGATATTTATCCAATAGCAGTTAAAACATATGTCCAAAAATATTCATAGCTGCTTTTTCATAATAGCCCAAGTTTAGGAAAAACTTCAAATATATATCAACAGGATAATAGATAAACTGTGGTATATTCACACAATGAACTACCACAGATCGAAAGAAAAAGAGAGAGAGAGACAGGCCAGAGCAAGAGAGAGAAAGAGAGAGAGAGAGAGAGAGAGACAAGCCAGGCGTGGTGGCTCATGTCTGTATCCCAGCACTTTGGGAAGCTGAGGTGGGTAGATCACGAGGTCAGGAGTTCGAGACCAGCCTGACCAACATGGTGAAACCCTGTCTCTGCTAAAAAAAACAAAAATTAGCTGGGTGTGGTGGCACGCCCCTGTAATCCCAGCCACTCAAGAGACTGAGGCAGGAGAATCACTTGAACCTGGGAGGCAGAGGTTGCAGTAAGCCAAGATCATGCCACTGATCTCCATCCTGGGCAACAGAACAAGACTGTGTTGCAAATAAATATAAAAAAATACTTTTACACCCAACAACAGGGATAAATATTAAAAATTATACTGAATCAAAAACCAAAGTTATGCTCAGGTAATGAAGACTTATTCAAAAGAGTATATACCATATGATTCAACTTACATACAATTCAATAACAAGCAAGAATTAAATGGTAAAAACAAACAAAAATAACATTTGTCTCTGGGGTGTTGGATATGAAAACTGGCTGTAAAAAAATACTGAACAAAACTTTCTGGAGGAATATGTGAATATTTTTTATACTGATAGGTATTTGTGTAACATGTATCTATCCACTTATAAAAATTCATTGCTTGTTTTGTACATTTCACTGTAGATTAACTTTTTTCAAACAAAAATATTAACTAGAAATAAATACTGAATTCTGGTTAGTGAAATAAATGCTGAACAGTTTAGTGCTGATGTGTTCTGATGTAGTGATATATATAAAATTTACTTTGAGATAATTCAAAAAGTATGATGGAGTTCTAAATTAATAGGCATATTAATAGATGGACAGATATGTGATAAAATATAAATTAAAAAATATGGAAGATAATTGTCAATGGAGGATATATGGATATTTACTGTATAATACTTTTACCTTTTGCTGTTGATTTAATAATATATATAAAATGATAGAAAAAAACAAAAAGGCTTTACCCATTACAAATTATAAGAAATAAAGAGAAAATTACTTTGGCCAATAAAGTGTCAAAAGGGAAAATGAAAACCATAAGTGGAAAATTTTTGAATGAAAACAAAATTTCCATATATTAGAATACATGGCTTGCATTTATAGTGGTTTTCTGAAGAAACTTCAAAGCTTTAAATATTTGCATTGGTGAAAATGTAGAATCTAAATAAAAGCTGTTAAAAAGTTCCCAACTCAAAACATCTAAAAATGTATAGAAAAAAAAAAAAAAAGAAACCTAAGGAAGGATTTAAAAAAAACAATGAAAATAAATCAGGCCAAAAATTAAAAAACTGATGTTAAATATAAATACTAGTTCTTTAAAAACATTAACCAAAAAAAGACATGGAAAGCAAGAAAGCAAAAATATACAAAATAATTAACAAGAAGAAGAAATAACTACTGAGGCAAATATTTAACAAAAATCATGACAGAATACTTTGTATATCTGTACACAAATAAGTTGCAAGTTTAGGTAAGGAGAAAATTTTCCTAGTAACCTGCAATAAGTAAAAACAATCCTGAGACACAGAGATGAAATAGACTGGTTTCAGTGGAGAATAGTGAAAGGTGAACAAACAAACAAAAAACCTCTCACCAAAATTAGCACCAGAGTTGGGTGGTTCCACAGGGGCATTCTATAAAATGTCTAATATTCAGTTACTCAAATGCTACATAAGTTGTTCCAGAGCTTTAAAAGTAAAGGAAAACTTCCAAATTACTTCTTATGAGACAGATACATCATTTACTGGTGAGTGGTGGTAGCAGAAAAACAAACAAACAAAAAAAATTACTTTTAAATACTGATGTAAAAAATTTAAATAAAATAACAGCAAATGGAACTGAATAGGCCCACAGGAAAGTAATATATCATGACCAAGTGAAGTTTGGAAATCTATTAATGTATCTCTTTATATTAATACTGCCAGGGAGAAAATCCTAGTTTCCCAGGACTCCTTTGACAAAATTTGATACATAATTCTTCCGATAATACTTAAATGAATAAGTATATATATACAAACACACAAATATGCACATAGCAGAAGCCTCTATGCTCAGGTCAGGAACAAAGCAAAGATGTCTAATTCACTACTACTGTTTAACATTGTATGGGAATAGCAGTCAATTTGAAAAGAAGAAGTAAAAAGGTATTTATTTACAAATGATATGGCTAATTTTTGAAAGATGAGAGAAGAAATAAAACCAATGCATATAATAATATCCTATAACATAATAGAATATAAAAATGAACATAAAACCCAATAGGCTTCAACTGCACACAAAAAATCATAACTGTATAAACATAATTTAAAAAATTTTTTATTTAAATAGCAACAAAATACCAAAAATATTTAGAACTAAGAAACAATAAATATGTGAAACCTCTAAGTGGAGAACTTGAAAACTCCATAAAAAACACAAAAATAGGTTTGGACTAAATGACAAATCTTTTTTGGATTTGGATTCAGTATCATATGCACAACAAATTTCTTTAAGTTAATATATAATTTGAGTGCAATTTCAATAAAAATTCACATAATTTTATTTTGTTGCTATCCAAGTTAATTCTAAAGTTATAGAAAAATAAACATGCAAGAAGGTCTGAAATCCTGAAGAAGGGTAACAAAGTGCACATACTTATCAGGTACTCAATCATACTACAAATCTTCTATGATCAAAACAACTGTTTATTGGAATATGATTGAACAGAAAGAGCAGTAGAACAAAATAGAAAGTTTAGAAAAGAACCCAAATACGTATAGAAATTTAGTGTAGTGTAAAGGTGACACCTTGATCATTGTGGATAGTGCAGGCTTATTAGTAAATATGATAGGTCAACTATATTGTCATCTGGGAAAAATAATATTGAATTTATATCCCATAGATTACAGAAAAATGAACGCTCAAAGGATCAGAAATCAAATTGTACAAAGCAAAAGCATAGACAAATGAGAGAAAAGATGAATTAATTCCCATATAATCTGGATGTAGGCAAAGGGGCCAAAGCTTTCTACTTGTGTCTCATCCTGATGTAATAAAGAAAATAGTGGTAAAAGCAACAATATAAAAAGAACAACCTTTGCCTAGAAAACAAAATTATAAATAAAACTAAAACATAAATTACAAACTAGGAGGAAAATTTGTATAACATTTATTCTGAGTTAACTATAGAAAAATGTAAAACATTTTAAGAGAGCAAGAAACATGAATAAAAGAAAGGGGAAAATGTTTACAAGTGTCTGTGTTCATGGCGGTATCTATATATGCTTATTTTTGCAGAAGAAACACAGGAAGTGTAAAACTAAAAAATGATTACATTTGTTACCTACCAAAGATATACGGAAACATTAGAAAAGGAATAAAAGAAAAGAAACTTTACAGAGTATTTCTACTTGCTTTGACTGTACCATTTTTTATTTGACTTTTGAATGAGGTTAATATTTTTATATTCAAGAAAAACTAATTCAAGAAAGTGCTACAAAAAATACAATACCTAACTGCATTCACAATAACTAAAAAGAAGAAAGGAACTAATCTAAGCAACTGGTGTATAAAATACTCTGACTATATTCCCAATGATATATATTCTAAGAACAAAAGGAAATCTTGACATTTAATTAATTTTTTTAGTGCTAGTTGTATGGGTGTAAAAAGTCTGAAACTGTTTCATGCATCTTGAATGATTGGGTGTACAAGTACACATACTGATATTGATGCAACCACATTGGTTTTCAATTGTGGAAGAAGAAAGTTACAAATGTGTATTGGGAGGAGAGAAAAAAATACTATAATGTTGAATTTGAAATGGAGTTATAGATACAAGTTAATGATTTTTAAAATAGATATTTCTTAGTTCTGTTCTCTGTTCAAGGTAGTAGCAATAGCACTTCAGTAACAATGAGCATGTAGATCACTTAGATCTTGATACTGTCAGTACTATTAAGTACTATTTTCCTCCAAAGGGAGCTAGAGCTCCTTGGAAAATGGCTGCTTTAGGTCTGTGTCAGAGAAACAAGGTAAGCCTGGGTCATACTGTCACATCAGAGTAAGAAGTTCTCAAAAATGGATAGGGACATATCAAAAAGACATAAAAATTTGAAGAGGTTCTCTTTGGCCAAATTTGAGATAATTTCAGCATTAAAAAGAAATATGGTTTACATTATGATGAAATGGTTTATAACAGATTGACTAATAAACAAATCTATGAGCCATAGTAATACTAATTTTCAAAAGGCAGAGGAGGGAGTGAAATCTCTTTTTTATGGAAAAATGCCAGTTAGTGACGTAGGGGCAATGGTCAAATTAGAAAATCATCAAATTTAAAAATCAACATTTTAAGTATCAATTCAGGCACAAATTATCAATGGATGCTAAAATCATTGGGTTAAAGATTGTTTGGGAACACAGTCTCAACATATGACCTCATAGATCACTTATTAATTGTAAAGAGGAAAAGACATCACAGATGAGAAATTTGTTAAATACTACCTTTACCAAGGATCAAATGTAATATCACTAATAGTAGAACAAATTAACATCATGATCTCCTGCTATTATGCACTGAGAATGACACAAAACCATCTCTCTAGCGTTCTTATTAAAACTGCTTAAACTTAATCTAACCATGAGGAAACAAAACAAATGATTCTGCAATACAAATGACTTGCTTTCTTAAAAAATATCAGTGTCATGAATGAAAAAAAGTAACTATTTTTTAATTAAAGTAGACTACAGAATGATGACAATTAAATGCATTGATTGGGTTCTAGAAAGAGGGGGAAATAGAACACTATTGGGAAAATTATGCAAATTAAATATGGGCTATATATAATAAACCAATGTTAATTTTTCAATATGAGCATTCTATTATAGTTATATAAAGACATTTCAGTTGTTAACAGCTACATGCTGTTAAGCTACATGTTAAGTATTTGGATTGGGAAAATGTTAACAATTGGTGAATGTAAGTGAAGGACATAAGATTATACATTGTTCCTTTTATGCAAATTTTCTAAAATAAAAAATGGTGGAGGAAAAGAACACTACAAAAGCCACACAAATCCTTAACTTGAACATACTTTGTTTGTTTCAAAATCAGGTAAAATATTAACCCTCCCTTGAAATCTAGAGAATTGAATCGATCTTGTAACACCTTGGCTCTCAATGTTATTGAGAACTAGGATAAAACCAAAAAGTAGATTTGATGTGAACAATCCTAAACAATGCACTGATGCTTGGAACTAACATTCTCCAAGTTGCAAATCCTACATTCAGAAAGTAGTTTTGAGGTGAAATTTCCCTATATCCAAAAATGAATCCTTTTCCTCAGTGAAGAGAAATGCCAATATATCAAGAACCAAATGAGGTCATCATGGATAAACTATGCTTCTATGAGGCTAGGCAGTTGTGGCTTGGTGGGAGAAATGGAGTGTGATACAAATATCCTTTTTTTGTGTTTGAGTTCTTTTTACTGTGACTGGATTGACCAAATGGAGATGCTCTTCTATTTTAGAGATGTTCTCAGTTTTGGAAGGCTAAGTAAAATACTAGGGTAGAAACTTTAAGCCTGGTCCCTAGCGGCAAGTGGTAAAGGAAAATGTGACAGACATTGAAGATTGGCCCAAACAACACCCTGTTAGGGCTGACCGTGAGACCAGCCCCTGGCTAAGGAGATGCAGTTGCTAGTGCTGCTTTTTCTTTCTTTTGTACTTGTCTTGGTTGGATGTGATATGCTTGCAATAGCCTCATGAACCGTATTGCAAACATGTTGGGAAGATGAAGGGAAACCATCTCAATCCCTGACTTACTAAACCAACACTGAAATTAACTACTTCTGGAAGAAATCCTACTTGTCCTGTTTAAGCAAGCCACTTTATTTAATTTGTGATACCATGTCCAACTCACTGCAGTAAGACCAGAAATTTGTGGCAAAAACCTAAGATAGAGTATGAATAATTTAATTCAGCTTGAATGTCCCCTGTGACCTCCCTTAGGAACCTGTGTGACCAAATATAGTACACTACTAGCAGAGATAAATCATACCTTTAACAAGTATAAAATAAATCTTGGCTAAGGCAGAACTGATTGAGGATGTCAAGTTAAAGGAAGAAGCAAAGTAGAGACCCTGAGGAGAGAAAAAGGAGGTAGTGTCGAATTTGTCTTGGACCAAAGTTCCCCACATCAATCACCTGGAATCATTAAAGGCCAAGGTGTGTGGTGTGAGACAGAGCAACAGTGAGGAAGTGGCTTCTTATGAGCAAGGCTGAGGACACGATGCACAGCACAGTCATGTTCAGAACACAGACTGCATAGTAATAATCCCCAAATTATGCTGTTTTCAGTTGAGAATTTGAAGCAAATGGGCTTTCCTCAAACTAGTCAATAAAATATTTAAAAGTTATTATATGATAATTTGAAAAATATAATAAATCTTGATGAGGACAGTTGATCCAGGGACCTACCCAATATTAAAGTTCTCACCAAGCAGCCTGGCATTTGGCTTCTTCACAAAGGCTCTCCCATAGACGCAGAAGCATCTGCTCTTCTACTTACTACTTATGTTAAAATGAAAGCTATTCGATAAAATATTTATAAGTATCATTTCCACTAGTGGCTGGGTGGAAATAAAATGGCGAGAAACCAAATTTCTAATAAATATATAAATAGCTACTTTGCTGACCACTTTTTGACATGAACATCATTCATAATTCCTGATTCTTTTTCAATGTATGCCTTCTCATCAGAAAATTAAAATAAAAATATTCTACTTCTATACTTCTAAGTGTCCAAAATAAATGAGTCCTATCAATATGGACAATAGCCATCAATTGGCACAAGATTTCCCTATTTAAAAATTAGTTTGTTAACTTAATCACTTATTAGTTAATTCATAAACATGCATTTTATACTAGATATTGTCATAGGTTCTATGGATAGAGGAGTAAACTTGACCCTCCAAAAACTTCCCTCAAACTAATTCATTCCAAAGTGGAAAATAAAGAAAATGTAAAATAATGCTATTTATTTGTAACATGCATAAAGTTAGGGAAGTTCTATCTTGCCTGGAAGCCAGCCTCAGCAGAGACTCGTTTAAGAAAAACTCATCACAGCAATTTAGCCTCTTCCAAAAAATGTTAACAGACCTCAATTTCAACAAAAATTTATAAATTCTACATTCCTAGGCTCTCTAGGTCAAAACTTTCATGTATATTTCCTTTCATTCTGTGGCCTCTTAAAAAACAAACCCTCCCTTCACTCACTATACACAGATTCTGAACACTGTTTTCCTCCCTCATTGCCTTCTTTACTGCATGTATCACATTAGTTACTCTGGCATCTTATTTATTGGATATTGGATTGAATGGTTAGATACTACACACATTTTTGTACAAAGAGTGTAAGCTCTGTTTTTATAATACCTTTTTCTCTTTACAAACAAACTTTTTTCTTTCTTGTGTGAGTGGGATTTATGTAGGATAATTGCAGAAATCTTTCCAAATTCAGCTTTGTATTGCCCACTCAGGAACCGTCTAGAAATTCTAGGAACTTAAGGAATTTTTAGTTTCTCATGAGAAGGGGCCAGAGAGAGATAAGCTAGCCATCCTCCCCGCCCCCACCAAAGAATTATATTAAACAAACAAAAAATAGAATTTGACAAAAAAAATAAGCATTTTGAATGCTGGCTATAATCTTTCTTAAGAATTTCACAAAGGGTATTACAATTACAATGCTTCTCGGATTTTTGGGAAGCCATTTTTTTCAATCTCTTGCTATTTATTTCATTTGCCTGGCAACTCTCTACTCCCTCATTGTCCCAAGTGCTATCTCTTTATCTCCCAACTCTGTAAATGTCTTCTTTAGTTCATCCTCTATAAATTCATTTATGCCCTCCTTATTCCTGTTGTACTTTTGCCTTTATTACTATGTCCAATTTATTATGTAGATAACATCTGTTACTTTCTTAATATTTTTTCCACTATATAGTTACTTGGATTCTTTCCAATAAAGGAAGGTCTTATCTGGCATAAAGAAGACACAAGGAGGAGGGTAGATGTCAAATACTTATAACTTACTAACATTTCTGTTGTTTTTGTTTGGTTGTTTGAGAGACAGGATCTCACTCTGTTGCCCAAGTTGCGGTATGGTAGTGCAATCATTGCTCACTGTAGCCTTGGACTCCTATGCTCATGTGATCCCCCTTCCTTAGCCTTCTGAGTAGCTAAGACTATAGCTATGTGTCACCATGCCTGAGCTTTTTTATTTTCATTTTTTGTAGAGGTAGGGTCTTTCTCTGCTGCTCAGGCTGGTCTTAAACTCCTGACCTCAAATGATCCTCTTGCCTCAGCCTCCGAAAGTACCAGGATTACAGGCATGAGCCTCCATGCACAGCCATAACTTGCTAACATTTCTTTAATCTCTATCACAGCTGAGAAAATAATAGTAAGAGTAGGGAAAGGAGGAATAACATTTGTGTATACCTACTATGTGTTAAGAATAATATTCAGTGATTTTCATAGATTATGTTACTTAAAGGAAGTGTGATTTCTAGAGATGTTAAGTGCAGTCTTTTCTGTATTTATGAGCCAGGAATTTTGAACGGCCTGTGGATTTAAAGAGTCCTTATATCAATATTCATACCAACCATAAAGTCAAGGCATCACCCGTTTGAAAAAGAGTTTCTCAATCTTTTATTTTTTTTTTCCATCAGGACACATTTGATGGATGGTTATATAACCCTTCCAAGGAGTACACTTTGGTAAATATGAGTAGTAAATTAAATTGTATTTTCAGTGTGTCTTCCTTAACTTCACCTTTTTAAAAATCCTATTCAGTAAAACATATAGGGACATAAAAAGATTCAACTACTAAAGTGATTTTTTAAAAAAATCTACTTATGTTTATAAAATAAATTAAATTTGTCACATTATTAAACATTCCAAACTACTTTTGTTAAAATCTATCACAATACACTGGTTCAAAGTAAGTAAGAGATAACAAATGCACATATTCATAAAATGGTCTGTGCTGCCTCAGAACAAACAATACACTTTATCCAGCCATTTTACAAATATTTGTGGGCCAACAGAAAAAGTACTTGCCCTTATGGAGCAGGAAGTTTCAAAGAGTAACCAAGAAAACAGATGCATAATATAACATTAGAAAGACATTGGCTCAGAAAAAATTAAAAAGCAGAGGAAATAATAAAGAATGAGAGTAGAGTGTTGCTATTTCCAATAAGGTATTGAGAACAGATCTCTGTGATTTAGTAATAGGTGAGCACAGACTACAAAGTTGAGGGAGCAAGCCATGTGGTTCTCTAGGGAAGAGCATTTCCTACAGAGAAGCCCTATCAGAAAAGACCCTGAGGCAAGCACATGCTCAGAGAAACAGGAAGCGTGTGAAGAAAGAAGGTCAGAGAGGTAAGAGAAAACCAGATCAGGTGGAGGACTTTGATCTTATACTAAAGTGATGGAAAGTCATTACAGTGCTTTCAGCAAGGGTGTAACATGATCAGATTAATGTTTTAAAAGAATCACTCTGGCTACTGTGCAGAAAATAGCTGCTGGAGGCAGTAGTAGAAAAGTGTTCAGAAAGCTATCGCAATAATCCACAAGGGAGAGGTTGTGACCAAGAGACCTTGGAAATGACTTTTCAAAAGTACATTCTAAACTGAAGCTGTAAAGAATAAGAACATCGTGTTCTGAGTGAGGGAGTCTACTGGAGTTAGGTATGGGGCGTACCGTAAACATAAAATGATATATATGTATATCTTTAATATATCTCAGAGAAACTGACAACTACAAAATGATCTTTTGAGAATGAGGACAGTGGTATGGTCAAAGATACCTTAACTCAACTATAATGATCACATAGTTTGTTATATGCATAATTTTACTGTAATAAGAATAAAATCAACATGGGAGGTCAATAGGTATTGCTGAGAAGAAGGGTAAATGTAATTTTGCATACTCCCAGTACTTATCTCTGAAATCTCTCTATTCCTTTGTCCATGTTCTTTTGCTGGATTGTGGCCTATACTTTCACAGGTGATTCTTATTTGTATTTGCATTGTAGCTCCCCAGTAGACACTGGTATTCAGCAAACTCATGTGTACTATTACATTATACAAGACATGTTTTCCAAAAGCAGGCAAATATACAGATGGATATGCCGAAAGATTAAGAAATGCAAGTCTTTGGTCAAATATGAAAAAAAGCCACTTATTCTGTAGAAAATTGTGGTGGTTTGGTCCTCACATGGCTCTGAGCATTTTAGAACTCTGGGAACTTCTACACAAGAATGCTCCCAAATATAATTAGCGTTTCAGGTGACATTATTTCATAAGCAAGTATTGACACCTGAGTGTCACTGAGGTACTCAGAGCCTTAATATTAGATGAAGTGAGACAGTGTGAAATGCCCTGGCAATCTGGATTCTTTTCTTGAATCCAGAACTACCTTCCTTGATAATCATGCACAAACACAAATAACTTGACATTTCTAAGCCTCAGTTTCCTCATCTGTAAAAGTAATTAACCCAAGTGCTCCAGTTAATCCTTTTCCACTGTTGCCTTCTGTCGTATGGTCAAATAGAATCTTCTGGAAGGCTTACATTTCAAATATCTGATTTTTCCTGTGTTTTTCTTCCCTCGTCCTTTAAGAATGTCATGCCATTTTTTCTCTCTCATCCTACACCAAAGATCAAACAAAGGAATACTAGAAGAAGGGTTTAGAGGTTTCCAGTTGGGGCTTCCCTTTCCAAGAAACGAGGTAAGACAGAGTCTGGGTAAGGGGAAGAGGATAAAAGATTGCAAATTACATGAAAAGAAAAAAGGACTAACGAGAGGAATGCAATGCTACAGTGGGGGCATTGCTGTAGGAGGCAATGGAAAATTTCCCATGTTGGTCTAAGAAGTGGAGCTATAGGAGCTCTTAAGTTTGGGATGCCTTCCAGTGTGGTCTCCCTTGTCCTCCTATAAGTGCAGCTGTCCCCTCTGGAAGTCTGCCATTCAACAGTCCTGAACACATGTAATTCTCCCGTCCAACCTGGACTTGGGCATCTTTTCTGAGGGAGAAGGACAAGGAAGAGCTGTGTGTGCTAACCAAGATGAAACCGCAGAACAGCTGGAAATTCCTATCTGGTCAGGGTAGCAATGGACACAGTGCATGTTATAATCCCTATCTTATGAGAAGGGAAACAGAGATTTATAGAACTACTGGGGAGAAAACAACCTGATGTAATATATTCATGTTAGTTACAAATAGTTTGAGGTTGTTTTAACATATAAAGAAAACAACAAGTAGGTGGCATGCTATTACTTTGAAAATAGCAGAGTCTAAATGAACCACTCAATAGTTGTATGACTTCTGTCAGTTACTATACTTCATTGGAGATTGATTTCCTCATTTATAAAATGAGGTAATTAGAAATGATAATCTCTGGGATCCCTTCTGGTTGTGATAGTTTCCAGTGCTATAAACAGAATCTGGTAAGGTATAGTTTATAAGGGTGGGTATAATTTAAATGTCCTGCATCTGGACTCAGTGTTCCCTTCCGAGTATATATTCTCTTCAAGATTGAATTAAAGGTGCATCAAATCCTCAGAAATACAAAATGTTACTGCTTAAATATATTCAAAGGGTTAAAAGAAAGAGAGACAAAAATACCAAAATGGCATGAGTGTTGTACTTGACAGTCAGGTATTTGGAAGAATCTTATTCATGATTACTAAATATTTTCCAGTTTTATATTTATTCAATATAAAATTTAAAAATATATATTTTAACTAAAATTACTATAAGAAAAATTATAATGGTATTTTCTCTGTACCTCTTTCTGTCTGTCTCTACCATAGTGATGAATAGCTGAAATATTTTCTGTAACAATCCAACTTTTACGTTTAGAGGTCAGGGAGCCTACTGTGAAGGTTCTATATCTCTTTCAGACTTAGCCTTGAGCTTAATCATGTTCATGTTGAATTTTCTTGCCTCCAATGTGAAGAAACACATTCTGTAATTTTTTATATAGTTGGTCCTAGATGAATTTCAAAAAAAATTCTGATAATAGATTAGCTTTCTTTTTGATCTGCTCAGAGTTTATTTCTAGGAAGAAGGCAAGTGACTGGAATACATATTTCACAAAACTCCTTTCTGCAATAGCAGAGTACTAAATCCTTACTTGGATACATTTACGGGTACAATGACTTTCGTTTTACATCCGAGTATATGCCAAAAATCTGCCCTCACAAATAGTGACTTCCCTTTGAGGCGATTAAATGTTATTAGACAGTGTTCTGTAATTCCTTGCCTTATTTTCTTGCTTTAGGTGATCACTCTGTGTGCCAAGACCTCTACAAGGTGAAATGTAAGCTCAAGGATATCATTTCCATAGTAGCATGACTCTCTAGCGCACTCACATCCACAATTGTAGCCATTCGTGCCAACTTAAGCTTGATAACTTCAGTTAAGAACAGATGGCTAAGTAGTCTACTTCAGCTATTGGAATGATTCAGTTAAATCGTCTTTCCTCTCTCCTTCAAAACTATCCTTGAATTCCAACTCTACTAAGGCATTTTGATTAAGTGGGAGTGAGATATGTTTAAATACCTGGTTCTTTTTTTTTTTTTTTTTTTTATGAAAGAGCAAGAGGAAGAGATTTTAGAAAAAGAGAGAAAAGGAGAAAGAAAGAAACTGCAAAAGAAAGAAAAAAATGAAAGAGAAAGAAAGAGGAAGAGATTTTAGAAAAAGAGAGAAAAGGAGAAAGAAAGACACAGCAAAAGAATGATAGAAAGA
>CAUYQU010018833.1:0-62097 GCA_963574635.1 Cheracebus regulus
CCTTTTCTCTCTTTTTCTAAAATCTCTTCCTCTTTCTTTCTCTTTCATTTTTTCTTTCTTTTGCTGTTTCTTTCTTTCTCCTTTTCTCTTTCTAAAATCTCTTCCTCTTCCTTTCTCTCTTTCATTCTAAAAAAAAAAAAAAAAAAAAAAAAGAAGAGCTAATGAACCTAAATATATATATGTACCCAACACAGGAGCACCCAGATACATAAAGCAAGTTCTTAATGACCTACAAGGAGACTTAGACTCCCACACAATAATAGTGGGAGACTTGAACACTCCACTGTCAATATTAGACAGATCAACAAGACAGAAAATTAGCAAGGATATCCAGGACTTGAACTCAGATCTGGACCAAGCAAACCTCATAGACATCTACAGAACTCTCCAACCCAAATCCACAGAATATACATTCTTCTCAGCACCGCATTGCACCTACTCTAAAATTGACCACATAATTGGAAGTAAATCACTCCTCAACAAATGCAAAAGAACAGAAATCATAACCGAAGTCTCTCCACAGTGCAATCAAATTAGAACTCAGGATTAAGAAACTAACTCAGAACCACACAACTTCTTGGAAACTGAACAACTGGCTCTTGAATGTTGACTGGATAAACAATGAAATGAAGGCAGAAATAAAGATGTTTTTTGAAACTAACAAGAACCAAGACACAATGTACCAGAATCTCTGGGACATATTTAAATCAGTCTCTAGAGGAAAATTTACAGCAATAAATGCCCATATGAGAAGCAAGGAAAGATCTAAAATCGACACCCCATCATCAAAATTGAAAGAGCTAGAGGAGAAAGATCAAAAAAACTCAAAAGCTAGCAGAACACAGGAAATAACTAAGAGAGCAGAACTGAAGGAGATAGAGACAGCAAAAAACCCTTCAAAAAAATCGATAAATCCAGGAGCTGAATTTTTGAAAAGATCAACAAAATAGACAGGCCACAAGCTAGATTAATAAAAAAGAAAAGATAGAAGAATCAAATAGATGTAATAAAAAACAATAAAGGGGATTTCACCACCAATTCCACAGAAATACAAACTACCATCAGAGATTAGTATGAACAACTCTATGCACAAAAACCAGTAAACCTGGAAGAAATGGATAAATTCCTAGACACTTGCACCCTCCCAAGCCTAAACCAGGAAGAAGTTGAAACCCTGAATAGACCAATAACAAGGGCTGAAGTTGAGGTTGCAATTAATAGCCTACCAACCAAAAAAAAGCCCAGGTCCAGATGGGTTCACAGTCGAATTCTAGCAGACATACAAAGAGGAGCTGGTGCCAAGACAATCCTAAGCAAAAAGAACAAAGTTGGAGGCATCACGCTACCTGACTTCAAACTATACTACAAGGCTACAGTAATCAAAACAGCTTGGTACTGGTACCAAAACAGAGATACAGACCAATGGAACAGAACAGAGGCCTCAGGGGCAATGCCACACGTCTACCACCATCTGATCTTCGACAAACCTGACAAAAACAAGCAATGGGGAAAGGATTCCTTGTTTAATAAATGGTGTTGGGAAAACTGGCTAAGCATGTGCAGAAAGCAGAAATTGGACCCCTTCCTGACACCTTACACTAAAATTAACTCCAGATGGATTAAAGACTTAAACATAAGACCTAACACCATAAAAACCCTAGAAGAAAACCGAGGCAAAATCATTCAGGACATAGGCATAGGCAAGGACTTCATGACTAAAACACCAAAAGCATTGGCAACAAAAGCCAAAATAGACAAATGGAATCTAATGAAACTCCAGAGCTTCTGTACAGCAAAAGAAACAGTCATTAGAGTGAATCAGCAACCAACAGAATGGGAAAAAATTTTTGCAATCTACCCATCTGACAAAGGGCTGATATCCAGAATCTACAAAGAACTAAAACAGATTTACAAGAAAAAAACAAATAAGCCCATTCAAAAGTGGGCGAAGGATATGAACAGACACTTTTCAAAAGAAGACATATATGAGGCCAACAAACATATGAAAAATGCTCATCATCCCTGGTCATTAGAGAAATGCAAATCAAAACCACATTGAGATACTATCTTATGCCAGTTAGAATGGCGATCATTAAAAAATCAGGAGACAACAGATGCTGGAGAGGATGTGGAGAAATGGGAACACTGTTACACTGTTGGTGGGAGTGTAAATTAGTTCAGCGATTATGGAAGACAGTGTGGTGATTCCTCAAGGAACTAGAAATAGAAATTCCATTTGACTCAGCAATCCCATTACTGGGTATCTACCCAAAGGACTATAAATCATTCTGTTATAAAGACACATGCACATGCATGTTCATTGCAGCACTTTTTACAATACCAGTGACCTGGAACCAACCCAAATGTCCATCAATGATAGACTGGAAAAAGCAAATGTGGCACATATACACCATGGAATACTCTGCACATATACACCATGGAAACTCAATAATGAGTTTGTGTCCTTTGTAGGGACATGGATGAACCTAGAAGCCATCATTCTCAGCAAACTGACACAAGAACAGAAAATCAAACACCGCATGTTCTCACTCATAGGCAGATGTTGAACAATGAGAACACTTGGACAGAAAGAGGGGACCATCACACACTGGGATCCGTTGTGGAGGGGGCTATGGGAGGGAATGTGTGAGGGAGAGTGAGGGAGGGATAATGTGGGGAGAAATGTCAGGTATAAGTGATGGGGTGATGGTGGCAACAAACTACTGTGCCATGAATGTACCTATGAAACAATCTTGCATGATCTGCACATGTACCCCAGAATCTAAAATACAATACAATAAATAAATACACTTTATTTATTGTATAAAATACAATACAATAAATAAATAAAAATATTTATAATTAAAAAATAGACTTTCAACATACACATGGGCTGGTGGGGGACAGAAATTTAGTTCATGGCACTAACTCACCCTTATGACCTAATTTAACTGCCTCCCAAAAGTTTCTGTCTCCAGATATAGTCACACTGGGGGTTAGGACTTTGGGTACATAAGTCAGTCTGTAGAAGACAGGTAGCAAAATTTCTCTTGTGACACTGATGCCAACATTGAGCCAATATACCGCCTTGGATTGCTTGTCTCTGAATTTCCTTTACATGAAGAAAAAGAAAAATTCTTCTATCTTGCTTGAGTGATATATTTAGAGTTTCTATAGAATCTGACCTAATCCTATATAATACAATATATATTCATTTATTAATTCAAAAAAAATATTTGAGAATGTATTACCTCTCAAATATTTACTCATGGACACCATGCTGAGTAATAAGAACTGAGAATAACAAGAAAAATCAGATTGATTCCTTGCCTCTAATGAGCTCACAGGTTTATGAGGAAGACAAATATGAATAGGCAGTTCACATTTTTAGTGTTCTATAACAATCATAAAGAAAAAGTGAACAAAGTTCTCAAATGAACTTTAGCCTGGAAGTTTGGGAAAACTGACTCAAAAGTAGGATTTGAACCTATTCTTGAAGGATATATGGAATTTAAGCAATTTAGAGGTTGGGTGTTCTAGACATAGAAAACAGTAAAAGACAAGGAATGGCATTGAAGAGTAAGGAATGTTTATTGGAGAGTGGGAATATTTCTGTAAATAGAGAAAGATTATGGAGATGGGAAAGGTATCTTAAAAAGAAGCTGGAAATTAACTAGTAGCAATTGCATTATTATACCATATTTAGATTTTGGGGATTCACCATGGTAATAAAACACATTGTAGGTTTACTAAGCAGTGATGTTAAGGAGAAATATTATTAGATTTACATTTTCAGAAGAAGATTATGTGAGTAGACTTGGGTCAGGGAGACTGGGTAGAGGATCGTTACAATCATACTGACAAGAGAGGATGAGGATATAAACAAGGCTAAGGGATAATAGTTAACTCCTGTTCATTTCAGTTCTAACCCACCTTGTCAAATGAGTTGTTAATTATCTTCAGATTAGCTTTCAAGGACCACTAGACTCCAAACTAGAAATGTAGCATAAATTCTTACACCATTAAAAAACAAAAATTCTTACCCTATTAAATAGTAGCTCTTAAAAAATGGTCTCAGCTGCTATCATTTAAGTGTCATTAAGTGTGTGTAGAAAGAGGACATCACCAAGATCGTGAAACAGAAGGTAACCCACTTATGTCCCACCACCACAACAAGGATTTGTACCCATCTATAGTCAAAAGTCTCTCTGCAGGAGCCTCAGGATTGAGGTAGGAGTTTAAGAAGTCCCATTGGAGCCCAAGACCAGACCTTGAAGGGTCATTTTGAGAGTGTAGACCAACACCCAGGTGGCTGATACACTGAGTCTGTTCCTGGGTTCAAGCTCAAAAACAGCTCAGTCACCTAAGGAGGTTGACCACGTTTCCATTTGGCTATGAGCCTACAATGAAAACCATTTGCCAAGGGGTCCAGAGGAATTCCCACACACTAGTGCCTTGGTAGAGAGGCTCATCTGCCTCCAGACAGTGGTCTTAATCATGCCCCTGAAAGTTGCCTTCCATGGTTCTGCTCCAGTTCCCCCTTCATTGAGGTTCTAGCTCGGAGTTGCCTTCATAAGGACTCAGAGGGAGACTTGCCTATATCTCACAGCCTGGCAGTCTGAGGCTCCCTAATGGACTCAGCAATCTCTGTCCCACAGCATATCCCAAGTGGACTCAGTTTTGGCTCTGGCCCCTCCCTTTCCTTGAGGAAACTATCCCCTTTTTTCTAGAAGACATGTGTTCCTCTGAATCAGACAAACCAGGCTCTCCAGACTCTGCCACACAGCAGATTCTGAGAAGCCCACTGTTAGCTCCAGCCCACCTTGCTGCAGTCAGGGAACTATTCCATCTATGCAAGGACCTCCTAGAAGACACACACCACTCTGAGCCAGTGAGACTGGACTCTCCAGCCTATATTCCACAGCAGATCCCAAGCCGGGGGCATCTCACCTCCAGCCCCTCTGGCTGCAGTCAGGAAAATATCTTAACTGTGCAAATACTTGCTGGGAGGCACACTTGTCTGGGTCACCAGGAGAGTTTCCTGTACTCAGGTCCCTGGCCACCATTTCTACACAGCCCCAGTACCCTCCTTGGCTCTTCCCTAGGTCCATCTGGCCCCAAAAGCTGTATCAACCTCAGAGTCCTCCTGATACTCTCAGCAAGGCTGGTCTTAGACTGTCCCCTAGTGCTGAGAGAGCTGCAGTAATCACAGGTTCAGGAAACGTAATGGTCAGTCTGCTTAGAATCCCTGAAAGGCCCTCTGAAAAAGGACAGGCACAAAGGAAGACTTTGAAGACTAAAATAAATACCTAATCCCTCGATACACAGACATTGTTGAACATCCACAAGCATCTTGATGCAAGGAGCATCAAGAACATTCAAGGAAATATGACCTCACTAAATGAACAAAATAAAGTGCTAGAGAACAACCCTAAAGTGATGAAGATGTGTGATCTCCCAGACAAAAAATTCAAAATAGTTGTTTAAAGGAAGCTGAACAACTTTAGGAAAACACAATGAATCAATTCAGAAGTTTATCAGAGAAACTTAACAGGGAGCTTGAAATAATTAAAAGTGTTATGTAGAAAGAAATTTAGTGATCAGGGGCAGACATAGTAAACATTCCCGGGCAAGGGCAGGCCTCCTACTTTCTGCCTGTTTTCCTTGAGTACTTGGGTTTTCCCCATACTGACAATACCCTACCTAGACAAGAGGCCCCCAGGAGTGCTGCTCTGTATCCCTGACCACTAACTTGGTGCGATACTCCTACCTTCTGTTTTCTCATCACACTCCCTTATTATAAAACAGATCTCCCTAGACATGATACCACTCAAAATAGTACTATTGCCAGCTTTGTGTTACATCTCTAAAGCATACGTGAATTATCCCTGTGTTTCTAGAAGAGTTCTAATTAGATCTTGATACCTATTTAATTCTCTATGAAAATTTTATTCTCATGATCTTCCCTGGAGTGCTGTTTCTACTGGAGTCTTTTTTCCCTTAACATGGTTTGTCTTTCTTGCCCACGTGCACTCTTCAGGCATTGGATGGAAACATACACTAATTCCTTAGAGTGACACTGATAAATGAGTATATATCAGGAGCAGAATGGTGATCAGTTAGCTAGAAAGTTAACTTAAGGCAAAAGCATAAAAAGAAAAAGCACAAAAAACTTTTCTTTGACATAAATAATGAGGACACAATTTCTTAAGTTTTTTTTGGAAATTGCAAAGTGCAATGTATTTTTAGTTCTTTGCCTTTCCTCATTCATTGAAAAAGCAAGCAACTTTTTTTTCTTAGATTTAAAACTCATTAATCACTTCTGGATTACAGATTTATTTTATCTTAAAATCTCCATAATGTCTGAATCCACACATCAATTATGTATATGCACGTGTGCACACACACACACACACACGTGTGTGTGTGTGTGCATGTGTGTGTGTGTCTGTGTACGTGACTTTATTCAAAATCAGGCCATCTAAAAAATAAAAGTGGGAGTCTCCAAAGAAAACATTATTACCTTCCAAGAATTCCACTGTGTTCTGATTTCAAATATTGAGTTTTTTTCTGGGATCTCTTGTTTAAATTGTCTGTTCACCAAGCCATGTTCTCAGCTGGAACACTCAAAAGCAGGGACATATTTCTGTATATATTTTTAAGACTCATTCACATTATGTTTGAAAGTTGCAATAAATCAACTTAATTTGAATCAGTCCATAAGTTCATAAGCCCATCTAAACTTTCTGTTTGAATATAAACTGTAAGTGTATACTTTCCCTTTAATCATTTTTTTCTCTTTCAATGCTGGTTCAAGATTTCAATGTGTGTTTATTTGCATTGTTGGTTTATTCATTCATTCATCCATTTGGCAGATATGTACTATGCATCTCCTATATGACAGATCTTATATTGGTAAGTGTGGAGATATAGGACAAATAAGACATGATCTCTATGTTAAAGGGCTCTCAGTCTGGCAGCCGAGTGGAGTTTTGTTCATATAGCATTTTCAAATACTTATTCACCCTCAATGACCATTACCCTGGGCTTCAACTGGAATGCAATAATAACGTGGGAAGGTTTTAAAAATTACCAGTGCCTGGATTCCACCTCCAGAAATTCAGATTTTATTTTTTTTGGGTCAGTGCTGGGCATGGGCATTTTTTAAAAGTTCATGAGATGATGCTACTATACAGCCAAGATTTAGAGCTGCTGTTCTAGTGTTATTGAATTGCTGTGGCTCTCCTTGGACACCATACTGTTGCCTGTCTCTGATTTTTTGCTCTTTTTTCCCAGTACTTACTACTTTACATTGGAATTTTTTTTCTGGTTTTCAACAACCCTGTCACCCCCTGACACACAGACACAGTTTTGAACTCTATCTTATCCATCTTGTAGGCCTGAGTGCCTAGCACAGTATCCTACCCACAGTAGGAGCACATTAAGTGTTTGTTGAACCACATTCAACTAGATCACAAAATATACACTTTGTGTTATCTCTTCTACTTCAGTACAAAAGATGAAATCTTCCATCTGATTAGATCTACTAGTTTATTTTTGTCTCCTTCTTGCTAAGGACCCAGGGCAATTTTCCTGGGGCAAGGCAGGAGGACAGGAAAAGTGGTACTGTGATGTTCTACACTCAAAATCATCCCTTCTCATTAATTCCCACTGTTTCATACCTCAATTCCCTCTCTCTGTGCTACGTTTGGCAGGAAAGTAAGGAATGTGGCCATTGACCTAAAGCAACCCAGTGCATCCAGCCAAGGTTACTGTTGGGAACCTCACAAGATCTTCATTAAAACATAGTTTTTTCTACTGACCCTTGAAGATATACCGAGCTGGGTCAAAATTCAAAACGTGCACCAAGTTTAGGCCTTAACTGCAAAATCTACAGCATCCACTCAATACTTAGGAAATTTCTGTCTTGATAATAATAGATCTTTACAGTGTATTTTTCTAATAGAGTTAATTAAAAATTGTTGTTCAGATGTGTTAGGGCCATCCCAATAAATACAAAGCCAAGTACTTTAATTCTTCAAACAAGTTAAACTATTAGTATTACCAAAATAATTTGTAAACTGTAATAATATAGTAAAAAGCGTATACGTAATGCTTTATACTACTTTCTGGGCTTAAAACTGACTATTTTGTTGTATGTGTGAATTTTTGTAAACATGAGTAGAATAAAGTTGTTAAACATCATAATGTTTAATACCTTTATTTTATTGGTATTTACAAAAATTAACATATGCTACATACACATATATATGTAGCATATGTCTATATGTAGTATATGTCATATATGTAGTATATGTAGTATATGTCATATATACTAACATGCTCTCATAGAGCATTTAGCTCCACTTTCCCCACCAGGAGCATTTTAGCTCCAGTTCTGCTACCAGCATGAGGATCAGTTGTTATTTGGGTATGCAATGGGGTTTGTATAAAATGAGAAGAACCCTGAAATTATGACTCAGAACTTACATAGTGTGGCTGGGACATCTGCCCCTCCTTCTCTCCATAGAGAGAGTTACATTACCCTGAAATGTAACCAAATTTTCTCTGAAGATATGGTTTGGCTTTGTGTCCCCACTCTTGTAATGCCATAATCCCCATGTGTCATAGGAGGGACCCCATGGGAGGTAATTGCATCATGGGGGCAATTTCTCCCATGCTGTTCTCATGATAGTGAGTTTGTCTCATGAGATCTGATGGTTTTATAAGTGTCTGGCATTTCCCCTGCTGGCATTCACTCTCTCTCCTCGCACTCTGTGAAGAGGTGCCTTCTGCCATGATTGTAAGTTTTCTGAGGCCTACCAGCCATGTAGAGCTGTGAATCAATTAAACCTCTTTTGTTTGTAAATTACCCTGTCTTGAGTATTTCTTCACAGCAGTGTGAGAACAGACTAATACATTGGGGAAATGGAGAGGAAAGGCTTGACCGTGGAACATAAGCCAATGGCTCTTGAGAGATGAGTCTCTAAATCTTTCTAGAGCAATGCACAATCTCTACTTTCCAGCACATACTTGCTATTCAAACCTAAACTATAAAAAAAAGTGAAAATATTCATGGAGAGCCATCTCCCAATAAAAACATATAGAGATATTTTCTGTAAATAATTTGTAATGGTAATCCAAATTATTCCTTTTTGTAGAAGCTAGTATTTCATGAATTTCCACACATTCTGGACCCTAAGCTAGAAGGAGCCACATATCCCTTCAACGGCAACAAAAACAACACCATATGCAGTAAGGCCAGGTTTCTTACATTAAAGATTCTGGATCAAAGCATTAGAATATTAGAATTTGGCTGCCAGATTGTTGAACATTCTGGATTCAGTGGGATACAAAAATAAAATGGTTATTGGCTTTTTTTTTTTTTAACACAACTCTCATTATTCGAGGAGGGCTCTTCATTTACCACCTCTTTGTAAAATCTCAATCAATTTCCATAGTTTTCCAGTCACTTCCATTTATCAACAAGTCCAATCCAATTTACACTTTCAAACTTTACTCTTTTATCCTTCCTTCCTCTAGTTCAAGTTAGCTTTGGCCTGAAGAATATGAAATGAGGAAGGGGCACAGAGTGTTCCATTAACTCATCTTTGTTTCCTTGCTGAGTCTCTTTCTCTTGTGGCATGTGGGAAACAGACAGGAGAAATGAAAGACAGGAAGCAAATGTTTCTTACTTACCTATAGCTACAGTAGTCCTCCCTGCGAGATGATCGTGATGTGATGGCTCTCGAGTGGACACATAAGTGAGATCTTTAGACGACTTTGTTGGGACTTCTAACTAAAAGTTCTGCCTCAGGATATTTGGTCTAGCTTGACATTTTCAATCTCCGTAAGTGTCTTTCTATACTCATTCACCCACAGCCTCTTGCTTCTAAGTTGCCTTTGCCTGGAAGAAGCTTGGCCCGTAAGTATTACATCCATCCTGCCATGACAGGGAGAGTGAGGTGTCCTGCTCTATTTTTATCCTCTCCCTCATTTATGCCATATTTCTCCAGTTCCTTTTCTTCTCCTTAATCCTACACAGAGAGCAGTTCAGCAAGTTCTCTGCCTGGACATACACCCCACAGATAATGAGATGCCAGTGGCTGTCTCCTCTGGTCTCTAGGAATAGCTCTTTTGGATCCCTTGACTCAGGGAAGGAAGTGACTCCTCAAGGAACCATTGTCTACCATTTCTGTAGAGGAAGTAAAAATGTTTCAGTTATCTCTGCTTAGACTCCAGTTCTTCTCAAATTTCTGTAATCTGTATAGTTTCTGCTCATATAGATAGGTAGTCAGGATACAGTGATGTTTGATTTAAAAGAGTCAACTTGGTCATCTTTTAATAAGACCTGCTGAAGTCTGGCCCCAATAGTACTCAATAAGTAACCTTATTAGAACATGGGGATTCTATGTGTCCTTTTGTTTCCAACTCTGGATCCCTGTTTCCAATTCTGGAACAATAGCAAAGTCTCACTTGACAATGTGTTAGGACAACAAGTCCCTTAGTTTCTTAGTTGAGGGACAACTAATTAGAATTGTTCTCATAGGAATTATTCTGTATATTAGAATGTCTAGTCTTAGACTTTGCTTTTGATACATACAAATGCATTCTTTTTACTTACATCACCAAATAATCTGCCTTCTGCTATTCAAAATTTTCTTAAACACTTTGATTTTCCTAAGCTAAGTAATTAATCAGGTTAATATAATTTAATGCTAAAAGTGATTAGCAGTAAAGAATGTTCTGGCTGGAAAGAACCATTATAAACTCAGTGAAATCCTCTGTATTAACCAGTAATAACAGTGGATTTTAAAAGGTAAAATGATTTTTCCAAGGTTATCAAATTAATCAGTAGAAAAGATAGAACCAGAATCCTGACCTCCTGACTTCTGAGAGAAGAAATTTTCCCAAATACATCATGATTTTTTTTTTTTGGCACAAATCAGCATGACCCAACAACAAAACTCACATGAACCAAAAACATTCAGCTAGTTATACTTATTTGATGGTGTATCTACAGGGCACAATGACCTTAAAGGGCCATGAAACAATTATGACATAGCATGAATGATCAAATAATTCCTTTCTGTATTTTATAAACTGTCATGAGACTGAGCCATGTGTTCTGTGAAGACAGGCAAGTTCAATACTCATGCTGAGTCATGCTTAAAACTTGGCACATGTATTTGAAATGGACTTGGGAAAGACATCATTGCACAAAAGTGTGTATTCAGAAGAGATAGCAAGTTTGGCTTAAAATCATAGAAACTAAGTTTCTGGGCAAAGTATGTCATTTTGCAGCTGTTTCCTGCATCTGTGACAATCTCACTACAGTTAACCAGATTAAGCTGGAGGTGTCAGGATATAACCTGGGAGCATGTCTCTGATAATTCCTCTGGGGTGTTGGGGATTTTTAGTACAAGCAATTACCAAAATATCTATAATAAGCTATTGTAAGAGGTACCGAGAACAGTGAATGAGAATAATTATAACTCTAAACCATCTTTTCCACAAATTACAAGAAGTTGAACTAACTTTGCTAAAACATCTATGGGAAATGTGTTTCTCTTGGGGAAATTGAGGTGGGCATACGTTTCAGGAATGTTTCTGGAAATATTTATAGGACGGTAAGCTGACATCAGCAATAAGGAGTACAGCCCAAGAAAACTAATTTACTTCCATAAAGTGGGCACTTTAAATTCCAAAAACAAGGAGACACAGGGGAAACAAGGGAACCATACATACAAACCAGAAGATTTATAGAATGTTTATATATGTAGTGCTCTGGTTCCTCAGCCCAGCTTCCTTATTTAGGCTCATTCATATGACTAATCTTTGTTGAGCTCTTAACTTCTGCCAGTAATGGGACTATAAGAATATTACACAAGACATGGTCTCTACCATTAAGGAATTTATTACCTCTATGGGAAATAAATGAGTACATCAATAATTACAATGAGAAATGACATCAATAGTATCACTTCCTGCATCTTGTTTTACATCTCTCTATGTCTTAATTTAGAGTTCCTTGGGTATGCTCACATTACTCCTAGTACAAGGTAAGCTCTTTGGGAATACTGATTGTGCCTTTGAGGCTTTTGGAGTGCCTGGAAATGCCAAATATTTTACAAGCAAACGGGATTACTTTGACTATGAGCAAAGCTTTACAATTTATGAAAAATTTTTAAGTCCACAAAGCCACTTGGCTAAGGACCACCATAACCTTGCAAAATGGCTAGGGCCTTCACGATTATACCTACTTCTTAATGAATGAAAATGACATTTCCCAGTATAAGTGGTAGAGGTACTAGACTCTATTTTCCATTCTCTCTGTTATTCCCATGGCTATGTGCTGCCTCCTTAGAATATGATAGATGATCCACAAGTGTGATGCATGTTTGTAGAAGAGATAGATCATGTGAGTAATCTAAAAGACGTCATAAAAAAATATGGCATTGAGCTTAAAGCATTGCTTCAAGACTCCTCTAATATGAACCATATTTCAGTTAAAAATTTTTCCTATTTTATTAATTTTTATTCCAATTTGCTCTTCTGATTCATATTGAAAATGCTATTTTAAGTTGAAAACTTCTAGGGAACAAGGCAATATATTTATATAGGAGCAATAGTATTCTGAATACCTGTTGGTATTTGATTTTCAACTACCGGGTAATTTATGTTAAAATTTTAAGACTTAAACACAGTTGTAGAGCTAGAAATGATTCTAGAAATAAAATAGTAAAATTGTTCTATACATTTTTGCCACACAGTGGCCTTTTTATGAGACGCCTCCCCCACATAGTTCTCCCCTACTTATTTGTAAATATTTTGCCAATCTTATTTAATCCAAAAATAAAGGAAACATGTCAGCAGTCTACAAGGAATGCACAAACTAATGTGAGATGTAAATCTGTAATTCAGTAAGCATACAATAAACACATTATCCTCTCTCTTTCTTATGCTCTTTTAATCTGCTTCATCCCAGTAAATGGTGCCTCTGTTCACTCAGCTTCCCATGTCTCCAGCCTGTTTCATTCTTCATTCCTCTTTCTCTCATAGCCCAAGTCCAACCCATTTGAAGTTTACCAGCATGGCTACCGCTCTTAATTTAGCTCAATTATTACTTCGTTAGAAAGACCATCCTTGACTTCTTGATTTAATGCAGCCATCCTCCCTGCTAGGGTTTGAATGTGTTCCCTCCAAAATTCAGGTGCTGCCCATGTGACAGGGTTAGGAGGTAGGGCCTTTAAGAAGTGATTAGGTCGTGAGGGGTCCTCCCTCGTGAATGGAATTAATGTCCTTGTAAAAGAGGTTTCCAGTAGCATTTGGCTAGCTTGCCCTTCCAACTTCTGCCATGTGTGTCACAGTATTCCTCTCCTCCCAGAGTTTGCATCAACAAGGTGCCCTCTTGGAAGCAGAGAGTAGCCCTCACTGGAAAACCAAACACACCAATGTCTTGATCTTGGACTCCCCAGCCTCTAGAACTGTGGGAAATAAATTTTTGTTCTTTATAAATTACAGCCTGTTATTTTGCTATTGTAACACTCCCCAACTTCTGCTATCCTCTATACTCTTAAATTGCTTTATTTTTATTAATGGCACTGATCACTACTTGAAGTAGTATTTTTCAACATTTACTTGTATTATTTATTTCCAACTAGAATGTACAAAAATCATGAGGTCAAGTACTTTGTATTATTCTCTGCTCTATCATCAGTTACTAGAATACATAGTAGAAACTGAACAATTATTTGTGTGTGACTTACTAGAGGGTTGAATGTATGGACGAATGATAGACATCAACCAATGGATGATTAAATGGATGAATACATGAATAGAATGATATGGTGGGAGTACAATGAAAAGAAATGAGGAATTATGTCTGAAGGAAAAGCTAAAGATAGATGATAATCAGTTGGGTCTTTAAAAATATAAGTGGAAGTTAATAAGACATGTTAGGTAGAGGGGAGCAGTGCCAGCTAAGGACGCTGACACAGACATGAGAGTATAGATCTTTCAGTGAGTATGGAATACAAGGTATGGATCAGAAGTCAGAAAAATAGCAGTTTATTAGACTGAGGCCATATATCAAAAGGCCTTGCATGCTTGCTAAGGACTTCGGATTTATTCTTTGAGTAATATGGAACAGATTTTATAAATAAAAGTATCATAATCAGATCTGTGGTGACCATGGGTTGAGCACATTTCACAGTGAAGAGTCAGGAGTCAAGAAGACAATTTAGGGCATACTTACCATACTATCAACTATACTATCAACTATGAATCAAGGATCTAGGCCAAGGGTGTGGCCATGAACATGAACTCAGAGAAACATAAATGGGACATATTTCTGAAATAAAATGAAGTGACAGAATTGTATGATTGTGTTTGGAGAAAGAGAGAGATGAAAAATGAAGGGTGATTCCATAGTGCCTTGCTTGGGACATGACAAGAGGGTGATAGGTTAATGAAAGTAGGGAAGCCAGAGGAAGGATCAGGGAGTATGAGGAAAAATAAGAGTTCAGATTGAAGGAGCAATAAAGCATTTAGCGGTTGATTAGATTTGTTGGGTAGTTGGATATTTGGTTTGGGAACTGACAGAGAGATTGATCTTAAGAGTACAATGTTTATGAGCATGAAACTATAGCTGGTAGTTTAAGATAGGAGAGTGTCCATCAAACAAACTTCGTGTATTAATAATTTACTTTTACACCTTTAACTTGTAAAAATAAAACTTCTGATTGGAGCTACTGATAAGGAACCATGCTAACACAATTATTATGTTGATGATTTGAATATAAAGCAAAGAAACTTGAATTTTTAGTTGTCTTTTGTTGAATGTATTATTTCTGAGTTTTTTATTTAACGTACTGTCAATAACAATCCTTATTCTTTGCAAATATCTGGTAGGGAGGAAGTCTGGGGCCTTCAAGTTAGGAACCAATGACCTAGTTCCAATCCTTTAGGGAACAAATTCTTAAACCCAAGGCATTCTATCAGTTTAACATTAATTAATTCTTACCTTGAACTTGAATATGGAGGTTCCGTAGCCATGGTAGCTCCTTGTGTCATCTTTAGGATTTTCCTCAGCTCATTTGCTACAGCAGTAAAAGAATATGAGTTGAGCACAATTTTGACCCAAAGACCCCTAAGTCCATAATTTTCTTTTTTAGTTATGTCTCTGCCAAGTTTTGGTATCAGGATGATTTTGGTCTCATAAAAAGAGTTAGGGAGAATTGCCTCTTTTTGTATTGTTTGGAATGGTTTCAGAAGGAATGGTAACAACTCCTCTTTGAACTCTGGTAGAATTTGGCTGTGAACCTGTGTGGTCCTGGACCTTTTTTGGTTCGTGGGCCATTAATTACTGCCTCAACTTCAGATCTTGTTTTTGGTTTATTCAGGGATTCACCTTCTTTCTGGTTTAGTCTTGGGAGGATGTACATGTCCAGGAATTTATCCATTTCTTCTAGATTTTCTAGTTTATTTTCATAGAGGTGTTTGTAGTATTCTCTGATGGTAGTTTGTATTTCTGTGGGATCAGTGGTGATATCTCCTTTATCATTTTTATTGCATTTATTTGATTCTTCTCTTTTCTTCTTTATTAGTCTGGCTACCAGTCTATCTATTTTGTTAATCTTTTCAAAAAACCAGCTTCTGGATTCATTGAGTTTTTGAAAGGTTGTTTTGTGTCTCTAACTCCTTCAATTCTGCTCTGATCTTAGTTATTTCTTGTCTTCTGCTTGCTTTTGAGTTTTTTTGATCTTGCTCCTCTAGTTCTTCTAATTGTGCCATTGGGCTGTTGATTTTAGATCTCCTCGTTTCTCTTGTGGGCATTTAGTTCTATAAATATCCCTCTACATGCTGCTTTAAATGTGTCCCAGAGATTCTGGTACATTGTGTCTTCATTCTCATTGGTTTCAAAGAACATCTTTATTTCTGCCTTCATTTCATTATTTATCCAGTAGTCATTCAGGGGCAAGTTATTCAGTTTCCATGTCATTGTGTAGTTTTGGATATGTTCCTTAATCCTATGTTCATATTTGATTACACTGTTTGTTATGATTTCCATTCTTTTGCATATGCTGAGGAGTGATTTACTTCCAATTATGTGGTCAGTTTTAGAGTAAGTGAGATGTGATGCTGAGAAGAATGTATATTCTGTGGATTTGGGGTGGAGAGTCCTGTAGATGTCTATTAGGTTTGCTTCATCCAGATCTGAATTCAAATCCTGGATATCTTTGTTAATTTTCTGTCTCGTTGGTCTGTCTAATATTGACTGAGGGGTGTTAAAATCTCCCACTATTATTGTATGGGAGTCTAGGTCTCTTTGTAGGTCATTAAGAACTTGTTTTGTATATCTGGGTGCTCCTGTATTGGGTGCGTATATATTTAGGATCGTTAGCTCTTCTTGTTGCACTGATCCCTTTAACATTATGTCTCTTTTGATTTTTGTTAGTTCAAAGCCTGTTTTATCAGAGACTAGGATTGTGACCCCTGCTTTTTTCTGCTTTCTGTCTGCTTGGTAAATCTTCCTCCATCCCTTTATTTTGAGCCTAATTGTGTCTTTGTACATGAGATGGGTCTCCTGAATACAGAACACCGAAAGGTCTTGACTCTTTAACCAATTTGTCAGTCTGTGTCTTTTGATTGGGGCACTTAGCCCATTTACATTTAAGGTTAGTATTGTTATGTGTGAATTCAATCCTGCCATTTTGATGCTAGCTGGTTGTTTTGCCCATTAGTTTATGCAGTTTCATCATAGTGTTGATGGTCTTTAAAGTTTGGTATATTTTCACTGTGGCTGGAACCAGTTGTTCCTTTCCATGTTTAGTGCTTCCTTTAGGAGCTCTTGTAAGGCAGGCCTGGTGGTGACAGAGTCTCTCAGCATTTGCTTGTCCATAAAGGATTTTATTTCTCCTTCACTTATGAAGCTTAGTTTGGCCAGATATGAAATTCTGGATTGAAAGTTCTTTTCTTCTAGGATATTGAATATTGGCCCCCACTCTCTTCTGGCTTGTTGGGTTTCTGCCATGAGATCCGCTGTGAGCCTGATGGGCTTCTCTTTGTGGATAACCTCACCTTTGTCTCTGGATACCCTTAGCATTTTTTCCTTCATTTCAACCTTGCTGAAACTGACGATTATGTGTCTTGGGGTTGCTCTTCTCGAGGAGTATCTCTGTGCTGTTCTCTGTATTTCCTGAATATGAATATTGGCCTGCCTTGCTAGGTTGGGGAAGTTCTGCTGGATAATATCCTGAAGAGTGTTTTCCAGCTTGGTTTTATTCTCCCCTCACTTTCAGATACACTGATCAAATGTATATTTGATCTTTTCACATAATCCCATAGTTCTTGGAGGCTTATTTCATTTCTTTTCACTCTTTTTTCTCGAATCTTGCCTTCTCACTCTATTTCTTTGAGCTGATCTTCAATCTCTGATATCCTTTCTTTTTCTTGATTGATTCAGCTATTACAATTTGTGTATGCTTCACGAAGTTCTTGTGCTGTGTTTTTCAGCTCCATCAGGTCATTTATGTTCTTCTCTATGCTGGTTATTCTAGTTAGCATTTTGCCTAACCTTTTTTCAAGGTTCTTAGCTTCCTTGCATTGGGTTAGAACATGCTCCTTTAGCGTAAAGAAGTTTGTTATTACTCACCTTCTAAAGCCTTCTTTGGTCAAATCGTCAAATTCATTCTCTGTCCAGTTTTGTTCCCTTGCTGGTGAAGAGTTGCAATTCCTTGGAGGAGATGAGGCATTCTGGTTTTTGGAGTTTTCAGCCTTTTTGTGCTGGTTTCTTCCCATCTTTGTGGATTTATCTATCTTTGATCTTTGAAATTGGTGACCTTTGGATGGAGTCTCTGAGTGGATGTCCTTTCTGTGGATGTTGAAACTATTTCTTTCTGTTTGTTAGTTTTCCTTCTAACAGTCACGCCTTTCTGCTGCATGTGTGCTTGAGTTTGCTAGAGATCTACTCCAGACCCTGATTGCCTGGGAATCACCCACTGGAGCTGCAGAACAGCAAAGTTTACTGCCTGTTCCTTCTTCTGGTAGCTCTGTCCCTGAAGTGTACCCACCAGATGCCAGCCAGTGCTCTCCTGCATGAGGTTTCTCCCATTCAGGCTAAATGGGGGTCAGGGAGCCACTTCAGGAGGCAGTCTGTCCTTATAAGAGCTTGAACACTGTGCTGGGAGATCCATTGCTCCCTTCAGGGCTGCTAGGCAGGGACATTTAAGTCTGCTGAAGCTGTACCCACAACTGCCCTTTTTCACAGGTGCTGTGTCCCAGGAAGGTGGGGCTTTATTTATAAGTTCCTGATGGGCTGCTGCTTTTTTTCAGAGATGCCCTGCCCAGTGAGGAGAGAGTCTAGTGACATAGTCTGCCTGACGAGGATTTGCTGAGCTGCCATGGGCTCCACTATCCAAACGTCCCAGTGTCTTTGTTTACAACTGTGATGTTAAAACTGCCTACCCAAGCTTCAGTGATGGTGGATGCCCCTCCCCCCAATAAGCTCGAACATCACAGGTTGAGCTCAGAATGCTGTGCTGGCTGCAAGAATTTCAAGCCAGTAGATCTTAGCTTGCTGGTCTTTGTGGGGGTGGGATCTGCCAAGCCAGATCACTTGGCTCCCTGGCTTCAGCCCCCTTTTTCAGAGGAATGACTGGTTCTGTCTCACTGGTGTTCATGGTGCCACTGGGGTATAAAAAGATAAAAAACTGCTGTGGCTAGCTCAGTGTCTTCCCAAATGGCATCCCAGTTTTGTGTTGGAAACCAGGGGCACTGGTGTTGTAGGCACCGGAGGGAATCTCCTGGCCTGCAGTTTGCAAAGACCTTGGGAAAAGCACAGTATCTGAGTCAGAGTGCCAGAGTGCCATGAAAAGTCCCTAATGGCTTCCCTTGGCTAGGAGAGGGAGTTCCTTGGCCCTTTGCATTTCCCAGGTGAGGCAAAGCCCCACTGTGCTTTGGCTGGCCCTCCTTGGGCTGCATCCACTGTCTCTGAATGAGATGAACCAGGTACCTCAGTTGGAAATGCAGAGATCACCCGCCTTCTGCATCACTCTCCCTGCGAGCTGTGCACCAGATCTGTTCCTATTTGGCCGTCTTGCCAGCCTCCCAGGGGGATTTTTTGTTTTAAGTTTAAACCATTTTATATCATAACCAGCACTGGGTAACAGCACTGGGCAACAGAGGACAAGCAGGCAGAGACTCAGGTATCTATGAGCTAGAAGCCTTGCATAGTAAACTAATCATATAGTCACAGCCATGTCACCTGATAGGATGTAGACCAACTTGTGATAGAGAACCCAAAGAACTCCAATTTCTTCAACAAATAATTGTTGACATTATTATTTGTTAATGATAGGACTCCTCCTGATGGAATCTGAAATCATTTTACCAATGCGATAGTTAATTGTATGTGTTATCCTTACTGAATCACAGTATGCCCAGATACTTGATTAAACAGTATTTCTGAGTGTGTCTGAGGGTATTTCTGGAAGAGATTAGCCTTTGAATCAGTAGATTGAATAAAGCAGATTGCCCTTCCCAATGTAGTGGGTAGCATTCAAAATGTTAAGGGCCTGAAGAGAACGAAAAGGTGGAAATGAGAATTTGCTGACACCGCCTGACTACTTGAGCTGGGACATTGATTCTCCTGCTTTCAACTCTATTTGTTCTCAGGTCTTCAGACTCACACTGGAATCTGTGCCATAAACTCCCCAGTTCTCAAGCCATGCAACTGCACCACTGTCTTTCCTGGGCATCCAGCTTATAGATCACAGATTGTAGAACTACTCAGCCTCTGTAATCACATGAACCAATATTTTGTAATATATATAATGAGATATCCTATTGATTCTGTATCAATATCCTACTGGTTTGTGTCTCTGGAGAAGCCTGACTAATCCAATCAGACATCACACACCATTATTGCCAATAAAGGGTCTGAGATCATTTTATAGTTTATGATAACCTAGGCCATGTTCTGATATTTAGCCAGCAACATGATCAAACTTAATTAGTTCATAACATGCTTCTATATAAGCAACTACACACAGCAAAACCTGCTCATCTTTCTATAAACTTGCTTTCAATTTTAAGAAGCTACTTCTGGCTCAAAGAGAGAAGCACAAAGACAGCAAATGCTAAACTCTGTCCCCATTCAGACCTTTGAAAAATTTTCAAACCATCTACTTGCAAATTTTAAGAAATAGTAATGAATTTCAATAGAGAAAAAATATCATCAATCATTAATTTGCTTAATTTTGTTAGCCAATTTCTTTCATACACTAAACAGGAAAAGAAATGACTCCATGAGGAATAGGGAGATGTGAGTGTAGAAACTCAGTCCCAAAACCGCATTCCCTGGCACCCATTGTGCGGTTTGTTTTAAACCCTAGGCACCAGCAATCTCTGTCTTGGAAAATCCTTCTTGAGCATCAATCAAGCTGCAGGGGATGGTCTATTTTTGACTAAGCAGAACCTTGAGAGGAAAATCAGGGGTAACCTGAAATGAAGGATCCCAATAGCACACTGCTTCTGCCCACATCAGGGGCCTTCCCAGATAGCGAGGGCTGAAATCAGTTGCCAAGAAAAGACTTCATGGTTCAATTAAGAGCAATGAGATGTTGGAAAATACTTAGCAAAAACCAGTCTCTCAAACCCGCATAGAATGTAAAAATTCTGGATGCTGTGGGCAATGTAGGCCACTGGATCTTTCTGATTATATTAGGTGTATGATTAGTACTTCTTTACCAAAGAAGTTTGGCCCTCTTTTAAAGTACAAGGTGAATAAGATTCCTAAGGTCTGCCCTAAAGGGTAGACCAGGTTAGAAGAGAAAAAAACATTATTTTTAAAAAGAAATAAAGACCTACTGACTAAAAAGAGCAAATATCCCAAATCAATGACTTTAAGACACAATTTTAGAGATATCTACCTTTGGGATAATATATTCATTTTTCTTAAGAACAGACCTGAATTAACTAAAAAGCAAATACCTTGTGAGCATAGAATGCCAGAACCCAAAGCAGCCTTAAAGATTATTTAATCCAAACCTCCTCATTTTCTTATGAAGCCACTGAAATCTGGCGAGGTTTAATGGCTGCCTGTATTAGTCCATTTTCACACTGCTGATAAAGACATATCCAAGCAAGGTGTGGTGGCTCACACCTATAATTCCAGCACTTTGGGAGGCTGAGGTGGGCAGATCACAAGGTCAGGACTTTGAGAACAGCCTCGCCAATATGGTGAAACCCTGTCTCTACTAAAAATATATATATATATATACAAAAATTAGCCAGGCATGGTGGTGTGCATCTGTAGTTCAGCTACTCAGGAGGCTGAGGCAGAAAAATTGCTTGAACCTGGGAGGCGGAGGTTGCAGTGAGCTGAGATCATGCCACTGCACTCCAGCCTGGGTAACAGAGTGTGGCTCCATCTCTAAAAAAAAAAAAAAGACATATCCAAGACTGAGAAATTTACAGAAGAAAGAGGTTTAATTGGACTTACAGTTCCATGTGGCTGGGGAGGAGCAAGTCAACTCTTACATGGATGTCAACAAGCAAAGAGCTTGTTCAGGAAAACTCCCCCTTATAATAATCATCAGATCTCATGAGAGTTACTCTTTATCACAAGAACAGCATGGGGAAGACCTGTCCCCATTCTTCAGTTACCTCCCTCCAAGTCTTTCCCACAACAAATGGGAATTCATGATGAGATTTGGGTGGGGACACAGCCAAACCATATCATTCTACCCCTGGCCTCTCCCAAATCTCATGTCCTCACACTTCAAAAGCAAACATTCCTTCCCAAGAGTCCCCCAAAGTCTTAACTCATTTCAAAATTAACTCAGAAGTCCACAGTCCAAAGTCCCTTCTGACTATAAGCCTGTAAAGTCAAAAGCAAGTTAGTTACTTTCTAGATACAATGAGGAATACAGGCATTGAATAAATACAGCCATTCCAAATGGGAGACATTGGCCAAAACAAAGGGGCTACAGGTCCTATACAAGTCTGAAATCCAATGGGACAGTCAAATCTTAAATCTCCAAAGTGATTTCCTTTGATTCCATGTCTCACATCCAGGTCACACTGATGCAAGAGGTGGGTTTCCATGATCTTGCGCAGCTTAGCCCCCATGGCTTTACAAGATATAGCCCTCTTCTGGCTGCTTTCATGGACTGGTGTTGCGTGTATATGGCTTTTTTAGGTGTACAGTGAAAGTTATCAGTAGATTTACCATTTTGGGGTCTGGAGGATGATGATCCTCTTTTCACAGCTCCACTAGGTGGTGCCCCAGTAGAGCCTCCGTGTGGGGGCTCTGACCCCACATTTCCCTTCTGCATTCCCACAGGTTCTCCATGAGGGCCCCACCCCTGCAGCAAATTTTTGCCTGGGCATCCAGGTGTTTCCATACATCTTCTGAAATCTAGGTGGAGGGTCCCAAACCTGAATCCTTGACTTCTGTGCATCCCCAGGCTCAACACCACATGGAAGCTGCAAAGGCTTGAGGCTTCTACCCTCTGAAGCAACAGCCCAAGCTGTACCTTGGCCCCTTTTAGTAGTAGCTGGAGTGTCTGGGATGCAGGACACCAAGTCCCTGGACTGCACGCAGCACAGGGACCCTGGGCTAAGACCACAAAACCATTTTTCCCTGGGCCTCCAGACCTGTGATGGGGGGGCTTCTGTAAAGACCTATGACATGCCTTAGAGACATTTTCCCCATTGTCTTGAGGATTAACATTCGACTCCTCATTACTTATACAAATTTCTGCAGCAGCCAGCTAGAATTTCCCCACAGAAAATGGGTGCTTATTTTCTATAATGTTGTCAGACTGAACATTTTTCAAACTTTTATGCTCTGCTTCCCTTATAAAACTGAATGCCTTTAACAGCACCCAAGTCACCTCTTGAATGCTTTGATGCTTAGAAATTTCTTCCACCAGGTACTCTAAATCATCTCTATCAAGTTCAAAGTTCCAAAATCTCTAGGGCAGGGGAAAAATGCTGCCAGTTTCGTTGCTAAAACATATCAAGAGTCACCTTTGCCCCAGTTCCCAACAAGTTCCTCATCTCCATCTGAGAACACCTCAGCCTGGACCTCATTGTCCATATCACTATTGGGCTTTTGGTCGAAGCCATTCAACAAGTTTCTAGGAAGTTCCTAACTTTCCCACATTTTCCTCTCTTTTTCTAAGCCCTCCAAACTGTTCCAACCTCTGCCTGTTAACCAGTTCCCAAGTCATTTTCACATTTTCGGGTATTCAGCAGCACCCCACTCTACTGGTAATAATTTACTGTATTAATCCATTTTCACACTCTGATAAAGACATACCTAAGACTGGGCAATTTACAAAAGAAAGAGGTTTAATTGGACTTACAGTTTCACATGGCTGGGGAAGCCTAATGATCATGGCAGAAGGCAAGGAGAGGTGTCACATCTTACAGGGACACCAGCAAGCAAAGAGCTTGTGCAGGAAAATTCCCCCTTACAATAACCATCAGATCTCTCAGGAGATTTACTCACTATCACCAGCACAGCATGGGAAAGACCTGTCCCCATGATTCAATTATCCTCCCGTTGGGTCTCTTCCACAACGCATGGGAATTCAAGAGAGGTTTGGGTAGGGACACAGAAAAACCGTATCACTGCCTGAGATGAGACTGCTTAGCAGGATCAGAGCCACTGAAATAATCTCTCACATTCAAATAGAACTTTGAGATTCTCAAGCACTTTTTAATTTAATGGCTTATTTAATCCTCGACTAGCTCTAAGAGGCATGGTAGCAGAGGCTAATCAGTGGGTTGGTTTGTGTATTTCTGACACTTTTCCAAGTAAAATTATAGATTACTTGGGAGAAAATAAGGGTTCAAAAACTGAAAAATGTTCTTAATTCAGTTTTGTCCATTCATTTATAAAAATGTCAAGAGCTTCTATGTTATTGGTTTTGTTTTGTCTCAGAATCATATAGGATGATGACCAGCTATCTGTGAATTCTGCTAAAGTAGGAGGAATTCAGGCTTTTCAAGGGAAAACCCCTCTAATGCTATCATTTTTATTCATTGAAGAATAAAGCATAGTCCTTTCCTGTAGACATTTTTCATGGTTGGACAGATTCCTCACCTGTAGGTAAGAGTTGAGGCATACTCTTTTATGGAATCGAGAATGAGGCCTGTCCTGACCTTGATGGCCCCCTCCTTAAGGGGATTTACTGGCTTATTCATGATTTTATTTCAGCCTTAATACTTCTCAAAATCTTTTGATTCTGAAGTGCATTAAAGCCTGAATTCACCTAAAAATTCACCAGTTGGTGGCCGTAATAATATCTACCAAAAGCAAAATTTAAATTGGGCCTAGACAGAGACTCTTGCTCTAGGAGTGATTCATGCGACTTCCACTCCTTTACCACTTCCTCTCTGAGGACTAATGTGGAAAGCAAGACTACACTAATGCCTAAATAAGCAGAAATTTTCTTCCTTCATTGCACTTTTAAACATTATAGTTTTTATAAGGTATTGATTAAAAACATATTTTAATCATACTTAAAGTGATATATTTAACTTAATTTCTTCCCAAATAAAATAATCACATTCTCCAATGCCCAGTTAAGCTCTTTTCTTCCTAAAGCTACTAACCAAACAGCCAGTCTGTAGTAAACCAGCAATTCTGTGCTTTGTATGGGAGTAGGACTAGAAGGTACATTAAGTTTAAACAGGAATAACCAGGGAAATTTAATAAAATTAGGTACAGATTGGGGATTTTAAACATTTGGGCTTCTCAGACTTGGCACATGATGGTATATGTCTTTCATCTTCCTTAATTTGAGAGATTTTGCTAGCATCAATCCTTGTTAAATCATGTGACTGTAATTGGTTCAAGGCTCACACTCCTATTAATTGTCCCTTTTGGTCTATATAGCTTTGAATATACCTCCTAAGAGATTATAATGAAGGATATATAGGCTGAAGCACTCTAAATAGAAGCTTCACATTACACACAAGGACCACTATTCATGAAGTTTTTCAATTTGATTTTATTGTCTAGTAAATAAACCAAGTGGGTTTTTCTTTGAGGAAAAATCTGGGCCTTTATCACACTTACCAATTGCAACATCTGTGCTTCTGTGGAGCTTGATAAGTCTGTTCAAGACCAAGAAAAAACATTACTCCATAGAAAATACCGAAATCCATTTTCTTTTTCTCAAATTCATACCTAGACCAAATTGTAAAAGCTGAACTTAGAATCAATTTATCTGAAAGGAATCTTAAAAACCACATCAACTATATTTCCATTTCATTCTTCCAGTTGAACTTAGGCATTTTAAACAATGTAGTTGATTATCATCTCCAAATGATTAGATGCAGTAGCACTCTCCTCATTGCATTTTCTCTTCTACATTTCATAGTCTGTGGCTATTTTTTAAATATTTCTGATATATAGTGCTATCAAGGAAAAAGGGGAAAGAAAAGGAATACAAATAGTCTCATGGTTGCACATGTCCACACATTGTCTCTTACCTCTTCTTCATTTTTGTCTATAAGTATTCCTGTAGGCTGCAATTACAGCAAACATTAGATATTCTGAAGTCTCTATTAATCAAGAACATATTGGAAATATTTTCAATTATAAAATCTAATATTGGATAAGAGCTCATGAAAAGAGATAATTAAATCTCTTGTTACATTGATGGGGATTAAAAATATTCCCAACTTCAAGATCTATTATTGAAAACAAACTAATGAAAAAGGATACGTAAAACTCTGAATATGGAACTAGGATGTTAGGTGAACTCACGACTTATATAAGAACAAGTCCAAACTGATGTTAGTTTTGAATTCACAGAGTGCTTGAATACTTCTTCTTTAAAGGAGATCCAGCCTTTAAAAACAAAAAAGGAATGTAAAAGCAATTTAAATATCTACTTAAGATTCTCAAAGGATTTCCAAAGAGAATTTTACTCATAGTATACAACAATAATGCCTCTAAAGATCTTCATCCATTTTTCTCCCAGTGCTTAAATTGAACAAATTCAGCTGCCCAATTTTCTCTCTTCCTTCTATAAAATACCCCCAAACACTTTTACAACATATAACAACTATGCTTTCTCTTTTTTGGCCTTCACTCAGATATTCTTTTCTCCCATAAACAGGATGCCATACACAATAGAGGAAGGGCTGATGCAAGTTTAACCTTTAAATATTTTGTCCAAATTTCTTAACAAATCTACATGAAGAAGATATTCTACTGGCTGCTGAAACAAACTCTAATTCAACCTTTCTATTTGGGTCCCCACAATCTGGTGGAAATTCAAACCAAGCATTTCAACTCACACTATTGGCAATGATTTTCTAAAGCTTGAATTTCAGGGTTTCAAAACAAGACTTCAGTGCCAGCTTATCCCATGGCTGGAAGAAAAGCAAATGAAACCACAGAGACGTGCCAGTTTTAATTTGATTTCCGGCTCAGCAACCCAACCCTGGTATGAAAATAAAACCCAAAACTCAAATCCCTCCTGTAATAACAACAAAAATGCCATCCCTGCCCCCCCTCCAAAAAAGCATTCAAAGTTAATCCAAATGCAACCAGTGAGTGTAATAAGCTTCTCAGAAGGAGGGCTGTGAATGGGTATGCCGCTTTAGGGCTAGACAGCATGGTGGGGACACATAACCTCAATGGAAGAATGTATATATGGGTATAAGAAAGAACACAGGGATTCAAGTTTTGACTTGGACTATAAAACTCTAATCCTGAAGACAGAATTTGTACTTAATTGAATCTAACAGCTTTAGCAGGGCTTTTTGGGTAAAAATGCTTTCACTTCTACCCTGTGCTTCCATAATTGATTTAACATGCATTGGGATGGCGCTGAAAGTTTTGAATCCTGAACAGAGTCTGGTTAACCAAAACAGAAACAGCAATACAGATGCAAAACAATACCGTCCAAAATCTACAGAACATAGGAAAAATTAAGAAAACACAATGAAGGGTTTATCCTGCCTTTGAGGCAGCATAAAAGTCATGTGCTAATTTCCAAATGGCAAGGTCTTTTAATATATGTGCGAATAGTTTCTAAACAAAAATTCCAAGAACTAAGCTAACTTCCTATCACAGTGACTTCTTATGTGAAGTGTTTGCAGGAGAAAACAAGAAAATATCACATAAGGAAAAAAGAATGGTTATTTGGACGAGCTCTTGTAAATAAATTCGAATGACTTAATTAGTCATAAAGGCTGATGTGGTAAATGTTCACTAGTCCTAGGACTCTACCCTGCTGAGAATGTCCTCATGTTCTTGGGACTTCAAAAATGCTTTTCAGAATGTTCCTCACTTGTTGCCTTTAACTGTTGTTCTTAATTTTTTTACCTTCTAGAAAATGGCTGTAAGATCACCTTAATGGTCAAAGTCTTCATTTGAAGAGCATAGGTAAGTGATGTAGGGTTGGGGAAATGACTTTAAAAATCATTTAAAAAACTATACAATAAACCCATGGGGATAACACAAATAACTGAAATTTCCGAGGGATTTAACCTGTCACTACTATTATTATGTGCTCATAAAAAAATGGAGCAACAAAACTTTTTGAACATTTGACATAAGCAAAATAAATGGAAACTTTTAGGAAACTAGAATTGGTGCAAAAGAATGTATGTTAACTAATCACCTTAGTTCACCTGTCATTAATTCCTTTTTGTGTTCGCCTAAGTAGTCTTGACCCAATAAGTTTAAGATAATGTATTCTCTTTGATTTAAAACTCTTTATATGAATCAGGTGTGGTGACTCACAGTTGCAATCCCAGCACTTTGGGAGGTCAAGGAGAGATGATACCTTGAGGCCAGGAGTTCAGGAACAGCCTGGGCACCATAACAAGATTATGTCTCTAAAATAAATAAATTAATTAAATAAATAAAATTAAAATATCTATATGTATGTAAATCTATCATTTGGATTCGAATGTCAAGATTGTGCCACATTTGTTTTATTTATCCTTTTAATGCTTGTATTTTCTTATTAATGCTAAATTATTGTAAAGAATTCTAGATATCATGTAATTTCATCTCAACATATTTCAGTATGCATCTCTAAAAGTTTTTAAAAATTATAATGTCTTAGATTTAAATCTTTAATCCATTTTGATTTGATTTTTGTATATGGCAAGAGATAGTGGTCTACTTTCATTCTTCTGCATATAGATATCCAGTTTTCAACAATCCTATTCTTATAATCTTTCATAATGAAATATTTCAAACAAAATTAAAACATTAAGAGCCACCAAAGAGATAAAATAAACATAACATTTGACCTTATTTGCTTCAGTTTGGTTTTTGTTTGTCTTCTAAAAGAAATAAATCATTGCAAATCCAGTTAAGTTTCCCCTTTTTTCAGTAGTTTTCTAACTACATAATGCCTCTTAGCCAGAGTATCAAAATGCCTAATAAACCAATTCACACCAAATTTTCACATAAATTCTACAGTTATCTAACTCACTTCAATTAAGACAAATCCTCTACTAGTTATGATCTTTGTCACTGAGTCACCTCTAAAAATACTTCCTAGAACTAGACTGTTCTACAGCCTTAGTTTTATTTTTTTATTTTTTTAATTCTTTTTTTAAATTTATTTTTTATTGCATTTTAGGTTTTAGGGTACATGTGAAGAACACGTAAGATTGTTGCATAGGTACACACACGGCAGTGTGGTTTGCTGCCTTCCTCCCCATCACCTATAACTGGCATTTCTCCCATGTTCTCTCTCCCCAACTCCCCGACCCCTGCTGTCCCTCCCCTATTTCCTGCCACAGACCCCAGTGTGTGATGCTGCCTTCCCTGCCTTAGTTTTAAATTATTACTAATTGTCTGAATGTTTTAAGTTAAGCTTTGTTAATGTGCTAGAACATTATAATCTTTTGCTAGGTGTAAAAATAGAGATAAAATTTAATCTATAAGAGCATGAATCTACAAGTACTATCCCCATGTCTCTTTTCAATTAAAAAGTAGAGACATTTACTCGATCTTGCCTTGAACTTAATGTGAATTGAGACAAATTAAATGCATCTCATTTATTTAATCAAGGGGTATACACTAAACCTAAAAGACTTATCTGAGATGTGGTAATAGATTTAAATAAGTCTACTGCAGGCAAATTAATAGAAAGAGATTATTTTTAATCTGTATTTTCTTTACCTAGTGCATCTCCTCATAGTTTTTTTTTTAATCTATTGGACCTCATTTATTCCATAAGAAATGATGTGAGGGGGAAGGATAAGAAAATAAGAAAGTAGGAATATCAAAGTTGTAAGTTACCTAGAAATTTGAGCTTGTCCAACTTAAGTATTAACTTTTTTTATGATTGTGGCAGTGCATATGCACTATTTTTCTCAAAGTTGAATAGAAAGTAGCTAAGTGTGGATTTATAATTACAAAAAATGACAAATAAGGTGATTGACAAAAAAGTTCTATTGACAACAAAGATCACAGCCAAATTATAGAATCATAAATGATTCAGGGCTCAATTTTTTGTTTTATTGCTTTTCCTATCCTTTTGACTTTGGCAATATGCCATTTGTCCAGTTCATTGTTTTTTTGTTTGTTTGTTTGTTTTTGTGAGGGAGTCTCACTCTGTCACCCAGGCTGGAGTGCAATGGCATGGTCTCGGCTCACTGCAACCTCCACCTCTCCAGTTCAAGTGATTCTCCTGCCTCAGCCTCCCAAGCAGCTGGAACTATAGGCACGTGCTACCACACCAGGCTAATTTTTGCATATTTAGTAGAGACAGGGTTTCACTATGTTGGCCAGGCTGGTCTTGAACTCCTGACCTCGTGATCTGCCCACCTTGGCCACCCAAAGTGCTGGGATTACAGGTGTGAGCCACTGTGCCCGGCCCCAATTCATTGTTTTTAATAACAGGGACAAATTACACATTACTGAACCTACTCTCATTCTAAGTTAAAGACTAGTTCAATTAAATCAGGCATTTATGGAAAGCAGGATATTGAAGGAGAGGTTAAGGTAAGCAGAGACATTGGTAGACTATAAAAATATATGACAACTATGAAAGTTTGTGCTTTGAAAACTTAAAACATTTTTTTGGGTGAGTGAAGGCAGATGATTATATTTGGAGAATGAGGACAATCTACAGGACCAAAACTACATTGATTTAGCTAGTTAGCCCAGGAAGAAGGCTAGCTTTGCCTTCAAGAGATTCCATGAAGATTCCACTATATCTACTATCACCACCTCAGCTATTTCTCCAACTTACTGACGATTCATTTCTCAGGCCTAGCTTTAGTTAATAGGAGGAGGGAGAAGGCAAAAACTGCTAGACTTCAGTAAGGGAGACAGTCCTTTCTGTCTCACCTCTCTCTCTGCCTATTCATATACGCTGCTGATTTAGATACTACATTGCAAAAGACTAAAGATCTGCATATTTAGCCCACTAAATGTTTATTCTTCATTTATTTGTGTTTTCTTATTTTTATTTTGTATTTATATATAATAGTTCTACATTTTTGGGGGGTACCCATATTTTGATTCCTGTATACAATGTGTAATGATAAAATCAGAGTAACTGGGATACATGCTGCTTCAAACACAAAATGTCTCTTCTCTGTGTTAGGAACATCACTATGTCCATCTTCTAGCTATTTTGAAATACACAAATTATTGTTAACTATAACTTCTCTACTGTACTATCAAATGCCACAGCTTATTCCTTCTAACTATGTTTTTATACCTCTTAACCAACTCCTCTTCACCTCTTCTCCTTTGTTTCCTTCCTAGCCTCTGGTAACCACCATTCTACCTTCTACTTCTGAGATCAACTGTTTAAGATTCTACGTATGAATGATATTGTGCCTATTTGGTCCTGTGCTTGGCTTATTTAACATCATGTCCTCTAGGTTCATCCATATGATTGCAAATGCCAGGATTTCATTCTCTTTATGGCTGAATAATATTCCATTGTGTGTACACATCACATTTTCTAGTCCCTTTATTCACTGATGGACATTTAGGTTGTTTTCATATCTTGGCTTTTATGAATAGTACTGCAAGAAACATGCAGATGCAGCTATCCCTTGAATGTATTGATTTTATCTCCAATGCATATATACCCATTAATGGGATTGTCAGATCATATGGTATTTCTATTTTTAATTTCTTGAGAAACCTTCATATTCTCATTCATATTTACACTCCCACTAACAGTGTATCAGTTTCCCTTTTTCCACATCCTCATCAGCATTTGGATTTGTTTGTTTTTCTGTCTTTTTGGTAATAGCCATTCTAACTGCAACAAGGTGACATCTCATTGTGGATTTTATTTGCATCTGTCTGAGATGAGTGACATTGAGCATATTTTCATACACTTGATGTTATTTCTCTGCATTCTTTTGAGAAATGTCTTTTCAGATCTTTTACCTATTTTTAAATCAAATAATTTGCTTTTTGCTGTTGAGTTGTTTGTTTCTTGCATAGTCTGGATATTAACCCCTTGTCAGATGCATAATTTGCGAATATTTTCTCCCATTCTATAGGGTATCTCTTCACTTTGTTGTTTCCTTTGCTGTGTAGACACCTTTTACTTTGATATAATCCCACTTGTCTGTTTCTTCTTTTCTTTTCTGTGCTTTTAAGCCTAACCTAAAAATTCTTCATCCAGACCCATGTCCTGCAATGTTTCCCCAGTGTTTTCTTTTAGTAATCTCATAGTTTCAGGTGCTACATTTAAGTCTTCGATCCATTTAGAGTTGATTTTTGCATATGGTGAAAGATGGGAATCTAGTTTTATTCTTCTGCACATGGATGTCCAGTTTTCTTGGCACCATTTATTAAAAAGGCTCTTTTTTCAACAAGTATTCTGGCAACTTTGTTGAAAATAAGTTGACAGTAAGTACATGGATTTATTTGTCTTGATAATCCAGAAGTTAAGCTTTGGGTACATTGTGCTGCTCTAAATTATCTAAATATTTGTAAGGCTGGTGCCTTCTCTCCAAAAAAAAAGTTAATCAAGTCATTTTTATCTCCAACTAGTCATCTTTGTAAAATAATAGGACAAACAGATATCATCAGATTTTACCAGATGCTATAAACACATTCATTTTTAGAATTTTAAAATATACCCAATAAAAAATGGTAAATATTCCATAATTTTATTCTTGTATTTCACAATATTATATAAAGGAAAAGCAACAATGAGGAAATCAGAAAAGCTGTTTTGATATTGATTGTCCCGCTAATCTACCCCTTTGGATTTTAGAATTACGTCTGTAAAATGGAAGGATTAGATCACATGATGTATAAGTAATCATTATTTGATACAGAAGAGTTATGCTTTTATACTTCATAATGCAATCTTCACGTCTCTTTTCATATATATGATACAGTCTTTTGCTTAACAAGTATCTATCCACCTCTATTCATCTCCACTTCCTCCCTCCTGCTCCAGGCCAATATCACCTTCAATGTGGTTGACACAGCAGCTTTCTTATAGTTCTACATTTCTCCATTTGTGTCTCTTTCCAGTCCATTCCCCAGATAGAAGAAATAATAAGTTTAAAACAGAAGTTGTATTGTGGTTAAACTCCATCTGAAAAGCCCTCAGTGGTTTCCCATTGCATTTAAATGAAAGGCAAGGGAAGAACCTACAAGACCCTATAGCACCCCACATCCTGCTCCAGTGTCACCGCTATCCGTCATACTTTCCCCTTGCTCACAGTGCTCCAGCTACACTGGCCTATTTTCAGCTTCAAGAACTCGCCAAGATCTTTCCTACTGTGAAAGGTGTTTTTCCATATCCCTTCCTCTACCTGACTCACTTTCCATACAGTATTCCCATGATTATCCCCTCATCCCTGGAATTTCAGCTAAGACATGACCTAAAATGTCACCTCCAGAGATAAGCTTTTCATCATATTTCTACCCCAAGCCATTGATCCTCTCTCTTGTTTTCTAGCTCAGCATTTATTTCCTTTGTTGATATTATCTACATCTGTAATTATTTTCCTTATCTATTTATTGGATTTGAGTTTGACTTCCTCCCCCTTGTTAACTGTTTTTCTGTATCTGTCCTGTTTAGCATAACATCCCCAGTGCATAGCATGGTGTCTAGCACATATTAGACTTCAGTAAATATTTGTTGCATGAAATAGTAAATATGGGATGGAGCTGGAACTAAATCTCTGTTTTCTTTTATGTAACAACCGCGCAGTGTGTGTATCACGTGCACAGATCCTTAATGCATAGAGATAATGACCTAAGCTGAATTAATGGAAGAAGTGGAAGAAGGTTAACTCTCAGGTAGGGAACAAGCATTGCTCTCCCTGCACAGGTGTGAGGCAAACCTGCTCCTTGTGTGAGAATTTGATGCTCACCTGAACTCTGTTCTATATCTGCCATTATGTGATCTGGTTTCAAGCAATCACTTTCAAGCCTTCTCTACTGTCTGCCTTTATCTTCTCCAGGAGGGAGAAGATGTAGGGGTAGAGTAGGCAAATCTGTTTTCAGCTAGTGTTTTGCAAATACCTTTTACCTAACACAGAAGGTTAAATGAAATAAATTTGATGAGAAACAAATCATGACATGAATCCCACCCTCTGCACATTGTGAAGGTTCCTTAGAAACAAGAGTGCAGCAGCTTCCTCCACATTCCTCCATAAAAACAAATCCCGAGTATTTCACAATGACTTCCCTGGGAAAATGCTCCTACTCCAACTCCCAAACCCACATTTTCAATTCTGTGAGTCAGGGAAGTTTTTGTTTGTTTGCTTATCATCAGAGTAATTTCCTTTTTATCAGCTGAGTCAATTATATAATTACAATGATTGACTATTTAAAAAATTGAAACATGAACATTTTCTTTCATTAGCAATTATTGATAAATAACTGCCATCTCATTCCCATAAAGAATTTCTTAGTCCTGTGTCTCTGGAAACTTATTTTGCAAGTGTTTAAATATGAATTCTGGCAATTTGTTTTAATTAAAAATAGCTTGATAATTTCTCACGGCAACTTGCTGCCTGTTTAAAGACTCACAGTTCTATTTCTCTTTATTCAGATGTGATATTGACAGTGGACTTTCATGCAAGTTGTTGAAAGCAAATGCTACCAGTCATCCCAGTGCCATAAATAGTCTTTCCAGCTCTCTATAAATATTTATCATTAGTAGCCAACCTCTATCACATCTCAAGAGAAAATAGGTGTTTCGGCATAATTATGGTCTGTTCAACTAGAAACCACTGACTTAGCAAAGTCTCCTGAAGCTTAGTACTAGTCTTGAGCTTGTTAATGGCGCAGATCTAGTTTTGTTTATCCACTTTACATCCAGAGCCCTATAGTTGCAGAAGAGCATGGTAATTACTCATTAAATATCTGATGAGTGAACAAATGGATCACATAAAATGTGAACTATTATATTGATTATAAAATCATTTTTACAGAGGATATAGATTGAAATTGTAAAATATATTTATTAAAAACAGTGGGGTCATAAAGATTATTTATTTCAAATTCACTATTTTTGTAGGTGAAAAACAAGACCCAGAAAAGTTAAAGACTTTGACCAATATTATACTTTTATTAACTAGAATTGGAATTCCAGTTTCCAAAACCCCTTCAATTGCCCTCTATTTCAGGCCCTTAACCCCAATAGTATATGTTCAAGATAATTATTATTAATGCAAAAACATAGTTCTAATGCAAAGATGGAAATATAAAACATAGAAGTTACATAAAATATGACAAATTTAAAGAAATTGAGATCTATTCTAAACATTGAATGTCCTGATATAAAACATTTAAAACACTTAGCTATCATTAATTTTTAAGGTTTTCAGACATTATCCAATAGTTAAGGAATAGTAATATGCATTCATCTCAATATAAACATAAAGAATTAAATCTCTTTCATTGATAAATTTCTGAAGTAAAGCATTTCATTTTCTTACATGGCCTCCTCCCCTGACATAATAAAAATATACATGTCACTCGGGGCACTGTATACATAAATAACACAAACTCTTAACAGTCAATAAAACTATCAGCCACTTCATTTTAATATCAATGACTTTTTTTTACTGTTGAACAATATCCTTTAGGCTACTAATATCACCAAAAACAATCCATTTTTGTTTACTGCTGCCACTACTAATGTTGTTTTAATTAATGTGACAGCAGTTTGTGGCAGGCATTGCTACTGTTCATAGGTAATCAGTTCCCCTCTCCTTCAAAGTACCTGGGAAAATTCCCTAGAAGATTAGCAGTGAATAGAAGTGGTACACGCCATTTCCCTGTGGAGGCATTCGATTGATAGGACCCAATTTTCTCTTACATTTCACCTGCCTCTGCAATTATGGGCTCCATGGTCAAAAGCTAGAAAAATGCTCCCCTTCTTAGAGACTGACATTATGTATGAGCATACTGAACACATTCAGGATCCCTGCAGAGGAAAAAAAAAATATTTAATGCAGTATACATCAATTAATTTGACCCCAACCTTTTTCTTGTCTACCATTTTCTTATTCCTTAGAATTCTCTTGCACAATAGCTAGCTATGCCTTAGACACTGGTAATTAACTTAGTAGAGATTAGTTAACAACCAGCTGACTACAAAGATAGGTGCTTGGAGAGTAGGTTAAAGAGTTGAGGACTAGCCATTGACTGTTTCCATGTGGAAATGACATGCAATGCTTCCAGTGGTATGTCTAACTTCAAGGAAATTCTTCCAGGTATCTCAGAGCAGAAGGAAATTAAATATCAGTACCTGTCACAATAAACTGCTGCCAAAGTTTTTTATTTTATTTTATTTTATTTTATTTTATTTTATTTTATTTTATTTTATTTTTGAGATGGAGTTTCACTCTTGTTACCCAGGCTGGAGTGCAATGGTGCGATCTCAGCTCACTGCAACCTCCGCCTCCTGGATTCAAGCAATTCTCCTGCCTCAGCCTCCCAAGTAGCTGGGACTATAAGCATTCACCACCACGCCCAGCTAATTTTTGTATTTTTAGTACAGATGGGGTTTCACCATGTTGACCAGGATGGTCTCCATCTCTTGACCTCGTGATCTGCCTGCCTCGGCCTCCCAAAGTGCTGGGATTATAGGCGTGAGCCACCGCGCCCGACCCAAAGTTTATTTTTGAAGAGAGTGATGATGGGGGAGATTTGTGATACTAGTAACGTAAATGATAATGTTTCAAAATAGCAAAGTCGTTGAAGAAATTAAATGCCACAGTTGAGTCAGAAGATGGAAATTACACTAGTAATTTGAACAGGGAAGATTTAATGTAATTAATTATCAACTAATAAAAGGTGATCACTGAAAAGGATAAAGAGGACTCTAAAGAATGCAGAATGAACAAATGCTAAACTGCTACATCTCGGACAGAGGGAGAACATTAAAAGAGCAAACTAAAAACCCACAGGAAGACTCTAGACACCCAAAGGCTGTAAGTCAGACTTTGCGGAAGAGAGTGTGGCTGTGGTCTGCTGGAGGAAGCAGAAATTTGCCAGGGTGCCAGCAGACTGGAGCTGGTCTTCAGGAAGCTATCTGTTTGGGAGTGCCAGGGGGCCTGTCAAACACTACTGTCAATCACACAGTGAGAAGAAAAAATAAAGCACACTAGAAGTAGAAAAAGAAGCCCCTTCTTCTGCTATGTTTTAAAGTGTCTCTCCAGCCTCTTCTATTGATAAAGTATAACATGGAGCCAGCTGGCAAAGAAAAAACTGTATGGAGTCCAGCTGTAGAAGAAGAAAGCAGTGCAAAGAGGGATGAGTATGACTCTGAGAGACAATAAATTGATAACCAGCACACCCAGGAAATGCCAGGAGAAAAAAAGAGAGAGGGAGAAGGAGGGCTGCTGGTACAGAAACCACAAACATACTATAGACTCACAGTCCATTTCTCAACTCAGCCCGCCATGTCGAAATAAAAGCCTAATTTGAAGCACACAATAGCCTTTAAATTACACGCACCTACAAAAGATTTCCTGGGGTGATGGATCACAGCATTCTTTATATTTTTTAAGAAATTTATAGCCCTATAAAGATTAAGAACAACTGAAGTAGAGTATTGGGCAAATATCTAGGTAAGTGAGCAAAAAGTATTTTTCCATGTCAATTTCTCAAGATTCTATAGAGCAGGCTTATGAAAGTAACTCTTTACCACATTTTAAAAGGTAATTTCTCCAAGGAAAGGTTAGAGAAAGCAGAGATGACTCTAACAAAATTTAGAAAGAAAAAAATTAAAGAAGTTCAGATTCTGCAGACAAAATATTCAGGCTGAATGCCTTCCCCACTGCTCTGGACTTCCAGCTGTTTTTGGATACCTGTCCCAGGGTTTTTCATATTTTTTTCCGATGGAATGATTCCACAAGTGCAAAATTAGAATATATTTATTATTTTCCTTGGACAATTGTTTTTTACATATAATAAAATTGAGCCATTTTTAAGAGCAGCATGTACATGAAGCAAAAGACTCAGACCACAAGACTGTTTAGGTAGGATCCATTTTTTAAGAAATGAAGTTTAAATTCCTCTCAAATGAGGAGAACATCTTTCTTTTCTGTGACAGGCTGTTACTTCAGCCAAATCTCTGGAGAAGTTTGGAAAGTTCAGAAGATCATTTCTGCCCTGAGGCTGAATGTATTTTATTATGGATTACTAAGGCACCACAGACAAGGAAAGAAAATGGGTTATTTTACACTTTACAGAGCCAGCTCATATGAAATTCTGCAGGAGAATTTTAGGAAAACATGCATTTCCATGCTCTAGAGAAGAGTATGTGCATTATATCTTTCACTTTCCAAATGCAAAGACATTTCTAGACTTAGTTATTTGTTATATCCATACATTTACCAGATTCTTTTCCTCATGAGACCTTTCATATTTCCCTGTAAAATAGGGCATTTTTATTCAACTGCATGGACTCAGAGGTTTTTTTTACATTTTTTTAATAGGAATGCCCCCACTTTCCTAAATGACACATTCCTGAAAAAGCTTTGAAAGTCAAAACAGCTGAAATTTGATCAACAGACATATACAGCATAATATTTGCTCTATTCCCATAATCCAAAAATTTTTCTAAACCCTAAAATTATAATTCCTGTAGTCATTGCTTCTCTTGGACACAGACAAGTCTAGTGGATGGGTGTACGAGAGCTAGAACAAAGCCTCTCATGTAAGAGCTTCACATTTAGCAAAACCCTCACTCCTTAATAGCTCAAACTCTCAGTCTCCTGTGCCTCAAGATAAGTTATATACATATATACAGAGACATATATGTATATGAATCTTAATGAAGTAGAAGAGTCTGGCACACTCATTAGCCTTTTAGATGATGCTGACACTTTAAGAAAATGAACTCAACCTTACTAACGCAATGGGTAACAGAGTGTTTAACTTTGTAGTCAAATGCTCTACCACTGAGCTGTACCTCCCGGAGTGTTTGAATTTGCTTAAATTTGCTGTGGAGCCAGATTATCTAATATATACCCAAGCTCCATCTCTTACTATCTGTACAACCTTGGTCAAGTTACTTCACTTCTTTATGCCTAAATGTTCTTATCAGGAAAATAAAGATAATATAAAGCACCTACCTGACAAGGTTGTTGTGAAGGTTAGGTGAGCTATGGTGGTGGTAGCATTTTGCTATCACGTACTACCCACATGAATGTCAATGGCACATGTTGGGGTAGTCCTCCTCGGCCTCCCAAAGTGCTGAAATTATATGCATGAGCCACCTCACCTGGCCTAAGCTTTTATTATCTAATTTTCAATGAATGCCAATAGATATAATTAGTAAGTTAAACAGTTACAGAACAATTCCATGTTAACTGTCTAGCTGAATTAAGCATTAGAACTGTCCTAATATAGCTGAAACCACCTGTGGGCACCTTCTGATTTCATCTCCTGGCCTAAGCACCCCTCTCCTACTAAAACTAATCATTATCCTGATATTTCTTTTATTTTCAATAGTTTTACCACCTGATATGTATGTAAAAATATATATTTTAGGTTTTTCATGTTATTTTCCTTTTTTAAATGACAGCAAACAATATGAGTTCCTCTTGACTTCCCCCCAATATTATGTTTTTAGGATCCTTTCATTTTATTGCATATAAATGTAAGTTATCTATTTTTCCACCACTGAGACTATACTACAATCTATCTATTCTATTGCAATGAATATTCGTTTCCAAGTATGTGTCCCATGAACTAGATATTCAAGAATGACTCTACAACTCAGTGCATATATGTAGAGATGCTGGTTTGTAGAATGAGCACATCCACCTGTGCTGGATAATAACAAGTTATTTTTCTTTTTTTTTTTTCTCCAGAAAGGTATAAAGTTTATTAACATCTTTAAAAAAAAAAAAAAAAAAAAAAGATGGGCCGGGCACAGTGCTCCTGCCTGTAAACCCAATACTTTTGGAAGCCAAGGCAGGCAAATCACTTGAGGTCAGGAGTTCAAGACTAGCCTGGTCAACATGGTGAAACCCCATCGCTACTAAAAACATAAAAAAATAAGCCAGGCAATGAGCAAAACTCCATCCAAAAAAAAAAAAAAAAGAGATGGAACAGAACACAACTACTGAATATGGTTTAGTTAGGGTTATTTACAAGTTTTACTATGGGAGGCACATTTTAATCAGCATTTCAAATAATCAAAGGAGTAGAATTTTTTTCCAGAAATATCAGTATTTCACTCTTCAGGTAGAAGATTAATGAAAACATTAAGTGACTGCACCAGTTCTAATACCTTAAAAATATATAAAAAAGGGAACGGTACCTTCTAGTTAAACATGAATTTTCACAAAATTACTCTTGTGACTTATTCAGACAATCTATTTGCTTAGAAAAGCTGGCCTTTAAAAACAAAACAAACCAAAAAAAGAGCACATTTAAGTATGTGCTTTCAAGCTGATTTAAAAAGAAAAGGTTTCCAGAGCTTTAGGAGTCCATCTTCGCTGTAGGTAGCAATCGGGTTCTGATGAAGGTGATGTGCAATACCAATCACATCCTTCTCATGCACTAAGTTCTCTCCAGTTTGCCAGTGACTGTACTGAAACAGTAGAGCACAAAGTCCTCCCCTTCACAGTAGATCTATTCACCACGGGGAGAGAGGGCACAGCAAAGTCCCCACCTTCTCTTTTACCAGAACTGAAGCTTCTGGCAATCTGCCCCTGCATGTTCATGATGACCACCATGTTTGATCTGTTGCACATCACAGAGTGCTCAGGGTTTTTAGGAAGTGGGATCACACTGTTGATGGTAATGTATTTCCCTGCAGCGCTGCCCAGGGATTTAAAGGTATTTGAACACTCTGTGGTCTTCATATTCCAAATCTTAACAGTGCCATCAGAGGATGCACTAATAATATAATGTCCATCTTGTGTAAATGTTGCTTCATTAACAAAAGAAGAATGGCCACGAAATTCCTTCACGGTTTTCCCAGATTTCAAACCATGAATTCTAATTGTCTGGTCAAAAGAAGCACTAAGGATCTGACTGCTATCCTTAGAAAAGCTTAGACGGGTGACACCCTTACTCTGTGCCCTCTCAAATCTCCTTAAACATTGTCCACTCTGAATCTTCCATACCTTGATTTTTCCATCTTGGGCCCCAGTTGCTAACATTTCTGTATCTCTGCTGAAACACATGCAGAGGACAGCATCATCCATCATTATAAAGTTATCCTGGGCCTGGCACTTAAGATCCTTTCTGATTTTTCCAGCAGTAAAGTTCCATACTTCAGTGAATCTATCAACAGACCCAGTGACCAAATATTGACCATCTGGAGAAAATCGAGCACACTCCACATGTGATTTCTGACCAAACTTAATATGCCTGCTCAGTTGTGTAGGAAACTTTTCTTCTTCCAGATCTTTGACAGCTGCTTTGCTTCTAAACAAATCTATGGTCATACCAGGAGGAAGCAATCGCTGATGCTGCTGCCACTTCAGTGCCTGTCCCAGCAATGCCATGAGACGAGATGGAGGCACCACACTGACTTCACCAGCTAAGGCCTGGGCAATTGCTGCTCTGCTCTTTTCTTTGCTAATTTCATCTGGGTATGCCTCACGAGGATCAAAATAAGACCTGGCCAAGAGTTCTCCAGATGAATATATCGCTCTGGCTGTGTTTGTTTTAACATGATCGTGGGATCAGTCTGTCTCAAAAGTGACCTGGCAGCACCCAATTCACGGAGCTCTATCAATTCCAGAACAACCTGTTCATAGAGGTCAATGAGGGTTTTGTCTGGCAATTTCAGAGACTGTATAGCCTGCAACACAGTATCCCAATGGCCACTGTTAATGTCAGCCACAAAACTCTCAATGCTGTCCACAGTATTCAGAGACACAGTAGTCTCCTCCTGCAAGGTGGCTAATGCCCGATGTAAACTGTTCTCCTTCAAGTACTGCATGATAAGGCGGATCACATCCGAGGATTCAATTTTGATCAACATAGCTGTGTCTCTCAGGGAGCAGGCCCCAGTTCTCCAACAAGTTATTTTTCAAAATGATTATATCAATTTTCACTCCTGCAGTAGTTTATAATCCAACCAATCTGTATCCTTACCAACTCTTAGTACTGTCAATCTGCTTAAAATTTGCCAATTGGACCAGTATGAATTAATATTTTTGTGACTATGATTTATATTTTCCTAATTACCAACGAGCATGAGCATCTTGTTATAATATGTATAGATCATTTGCATTTGCTCTTTTGTGTAATATCAGTTCAAGTCTTTTGCACTTACTCTATTTGGTTTTCTTTTTATTATTCATAAAAGTTCTTTATATATTTTAGACAATGTCACCATGTTGTACAATTTCAAGATGCACATTCTCAAATCCAGAGGCTACCATTTACTTAGAATAGGATGCGATTGTCCACCTTGAAGTTGTGTAATGCCAATTTCTTGGCAGTGCAATGTTTTATGTGTCATATGCTACAAATCTGTTCTCCAGGTTTACGGCCCATGTTTTTGCTGTGCCTTCTGATGCACAGAAGTTTTTAATTAATTTCAATATTTTCTGCTTCTGTTTTTTTGCTGCTAGTAGTTTTGTACCACATTCAAGAAATCCTTTCCCATATCAATGCCATAAAGGCATTCTCTCATGCTTCAAAACGATTTAGTTTTGCATTTCATATGCAACTTGTTTAATCCCTTGCAAATTGAATTTTGTGCTTTGTATGAGGAAAAAATACTGTTTCATTTTTTTCCATATGTAATATTTTATCATTTTCCCAATGATATATAATGTCACCTCTCTCATATATCAGTTTTTCATATGCACGGGATCTGTTTCTGGGTTCGCTAGTCTGTTCAAGTCAATATGTTCCTCCTTGCTCAATAATACACTGTCTTAATTCCTACACCTTTACAATAAATATTAATATTTAGTACAGCAAATCTCTCTACCTATTCTATTTCTATAGGAATGGCTTGTCTATACTGGGCATCTCCTCCTTATATATTTTAGAACTATAAATAGATTAGACTTATCTCTTTAATAATAATAGAATGACAATTTTCAATAAACTGACACTCTATTTCAATAGTGACAAGTTCCTCAAAACAACCAGTTGAACTTTGAGTAGAATTACATGGGATCTATAAACCACTCTGGGGAGGACTGATATCTTTACTTATTTTGAAGTATTTTTCATGAGAGTCTGGCAAATATTTTGTTAGATTTATTACTAAATACCTTTTTGTTATTTCTAATATAAATTATTTCTATATTTTAAATATATTTCCATTTGTATATTTCTCTATGCCCAATACTTTGTTAAACTCTGCTATTGAGTCTAACAATGTGTTATGTGGTGTATTCTATTTAGATAGTTGTGTCTATTTAGATATCTAATATTATCTAATTAGACTAATAATATCTAACATTATGTATTCTATTTAGATAGTTGTATCTATTTACTATCTAAATAGAGTATACCACATAATTAACACATTTTAGATTCAATAGCAGTATTTGCAAATGCTACTAGTTTTATTACCTCCTTTCCAAGTCTTACAAGTTTTTACATAATTCTTCTTTAATTTATTTTCCTGTATTATTACACTAACTGGAATCCATTGCACAATGTTGAATAGATGTGGTAATAGTGGGTATCTTTGTCTAATTATTGTCTGTCTATTTCAGTAAAGAGATAAATCTAATCTATTGATACAGTGTAAATTATAAGCAACAAATTAAATACTAGCACCTTGAATGAGGAATGGCAGTCAGAGGAAGGTATAGCTGTCTCAAATCAGTTAGCAAAGACACAAAAGGATGAAAATTCCTTTTTATATTACAATAGCTTCTGAAAGCATCACAACATTGGAGTCCAATATGATAATTGATGATTAGAGCAATGGCTTTCCTTCTCTTTATTCTTTGTTAGTTTCTTCTTCTCCAGTAAACCATTAAGCGCTAGAGTCTCAAGGGCTGTGCACTGGTTCCATACTTTGGCTACACACTGGCCTCTGATCTCACCTGTATGCCTAAATTCCAAAATTTGAATTTCCAATTCTAATTACTTATCAAGACTTCTGATTTGTGTACCCAGTTGCTTAACTGGCATGTTTTTTAGATGTTAAATAGGCATTTAATTTAACTTTCCTGCTCTATAATTCAGAAAATGATATCACCATCCAACCCGCTTTGAAGTAAAAAACCCAGGAGTTACTCTTAATTCTCATATTTTTCTGACCTCCCACCTCCCATTGATAATTAACAACAAATCCTATTGATTCTACCTTCAAAACAACAACAAAAAAATGACTCTGTCCACCTTACCCAATCTAGCCCATTATAGGCCAAGTTGTCATCACTAACCTAGACTACTCTAAGAAGCTCCTAATTAGATTTCCAGCTTCTCTTTTTGGTCTTCTATGATCCATTTTCCACCCAGGAACTACCATGCTTTCATAAGAGAGAGAGATGAGAGAGATACGTATGTACATATGCATATATATATAGAGAGAAGTATTTTCCATAAAAGTCTTGAAACTATCATTAGAGTCATTCGGCAACCAACAGAATGGGAAAAAAATTATTGCATCCTACCCATCTGACAAAGGGCTAATATCCAGAATCCACAAAGAAGTTAAAAAATTTACAAGAAAAAAACAACTCTATTGAAAAATGGGTGAAGGATATGAACAGACACTTTTCAAAAGGAGACATTTACGCAGCCAACAAACATATGAAAAAAAGCTCATCATCACTGGTCATTAGAGAAATGCAAATCAAAACCAAACTGAGATGCCATCTCATGCCAGTTAGAATGGCCATCATTGAAAAATCTGGAGACAACAGATGCTGGAGAGGATGTGGAGAAATAGGAATGCTTTTACACTGTTGGTGGGAGTATGAATTAGTTCGACCATTGTGGAAGACAGTGTGGTGATTCCTCAAGGATCTAGAACTAGAAATTCCATTTGACCCAGCAATCCCATTACTGGGTATATACCGAAGGATTATAAATTGTTCTACTATAAAGACACATGCACATGTATGTTCATTGTGGCACTGTTTACAGTAGCAAAGACTTGGTCCCAACCCAAATGCCCATCAGTGATAGACTAGACAAAGAAAATGTGGCACATATACACAATGGAATACCATGCAGCCATAAAACAGAGTGCATGTGCTTTGCAGGAACATGGGATGAAGCTGGAAACTATCATTCTCAGCAAACTGACATGAAAACAGTAAACCAAAGACTGCATATTCTCTCTCATAAGTGGGTGTTGAACAATGAGAACACGTGGACACAGGGAGGGGAACATCACACACTGGTGCCTGTTAGGGAGTGGGTGGGCTAGGGGAGGGACACCAGGGGGTGGAGGGATTGGAGAGGGATAGCGTTAGGAGAAATACCTAATGTAGATGACAGGGGATGGATGCAGCAAACCACCATGGCATGTGTATACCTATGTAACAATCCTGCATGATCTGCACATATATCCCAGAACTTAAAATATAATTTTAAAAAAAGAAAGTATACAGATGGTCAGTAAGAAAATGAAAAGTTGCTCAATATAATTTAGTTATTAGGGAAATATAAACCAAAACCAAAAGATAACATTATACACTTACTAAAATGACTGAACTAGACTGACAATACAGAGTACTATGGAGGATGTGGAGCAACTAACTCTCACACATTACCGCTGGAAATGTAAAATGGTACAGCCACTTCAGGAAATAGTTCAGAATTTTCTTATACAATTAAATATATACTCACCATACAACCCAACAGTTCCACTCATTAGATAACTATGCAAGAGAAATTAAAATATTTGTCTACCCAGAAACTTGCACTGGAATGTTCATAGCACCTCTTTTATAATACACACAAACTAGAAAAAACCCCGTGTCTGTGAACTGGTGAATAGATAAATTGCAGCCAATCTAAACAACAAAACACTAACGAGCAATTTAAAAGAACAAACTACTGGGGAAAGGAACAAAAACGTAGATCAGAGTAGTGATTGTCAAGAGCAGAGGATAAGGGGAGGAAATTGATTAAAAAATATATGCGTGAAGAAATTTGCGGGATGATTAAGCTTTCCAAATCTTTATTGTTGTAGAAGTTATGTGAACATATACATTTGTCAAAACTAATCAGATTATACATTTTATAAAATGAATTTTATGGCATATAAATTATACATCAGTAAACCTGTCTTTAAAAGTAGTCACTCTGGCTGGGCACAGTGGCTTATGCCTGTTATCCCAGCACTTTGAGAGGCCAAGTCAGGAGGACCACTTGAGGCAAATAGTTCAAGACTAGTCTGGCCAACATGCCAAAACCCTGTCTCTACCAAAAGTACAAAAATTAGCTGGGTGTGGTGGTGCACACTTGTAATCCCAGCTAGTCAGGTGGGAGGCATGAGAATCGCTTGAACCTGGGAGGCAGTGATTGCAGTGAGCTGAGACCATGCCATTGCACTCCAGCCTGGGTGACAAAGTGAGACTCTGTCTAAAAAAAAAGAAAAAAATTAAGAATAGTCATTCAGTAAAAATTGGTTCAGTATATCTGAACCATCATTTAAAAACTGTTTTAAAATCTATGACATAAAGTATGTAATGCATCTTATAGAATTTTTATTAAAAAATAATATTTTACTAAAAAAATATTTAACAATAACTTAGTTTAATGAAAAATATACATATATGCAACACTTCATTCTCTAACACTGTTAGGTATATGTGATCATACTATGTATAATATGCATGTATGTATACCCATGGAAGTGCGGCTATAAAATAAAGGGAATGGTTTCATGTGTAGCCTATGGAAGACAATTTCATTACACGCTTATCATATATACTCCCTCCATGCCGGTCTTATTCTCAACATCTTTGTTAGGCTTCTCACAATTCTCACCTTACTTCTACAACAGCCTCCACACCTTCATAGATCTTCTTTATTTTAGTCTACCTCCACATTTCAGATTAATCTATAATGAGTTTCCATTTCCATTAAACTCTGGATGAAATTTAAGTTCTTTGTTCTGAAATTCAAGACCTTCCTAAATCAGACCTCAATCCTGTTATTAAAACCTTATCTTTACTTCCTGATCCACAGAACAGTATACATTACTTAGATAAATGAGACTTCCGGAGCAGTTCACATCATTCATTTTCCTTTGACGTTCTCCCCCAATACTGTTGAAAATCTGTCCTTCCTGCCCAATTCCTTGAATCTTTTGCTAATACTCATTACATGTATTTCTCAAGTGAATGAATGCATGAACGAATGAAGTATCACTTATCCTATTCACCTTAGTCTCCAAACCAGATATTTCTCCTTCCTTTAATAAGCTGTAAGCCTTTCTGTATTTTTTCTTATCGTTTTTGACATATTTTCCTTACATTGCCATTAAAAGCAGACTTGTCTCATTCCTCATACCAGAACATATCTACTTATTCTGTGTAATTTTGTTTCACTTAACTTTTTCTCCATAGAGCATCTAGTTTTACATGTAGTACATCCTCAAAAACAATTCTTAAAAGCATGTAGATGCTTGACTCAAAAATATAAAGACAATTCATACAATGAGTTTGCATCAGGACTGCTAGGGACTTGGTGAAAATATAAAAGGCTGACCCACTTAATACAAACTCAAAGTGAGTTGCACCCTGAAATTGTTGGAAAGCATAAATTTTGATGACAATTAACTTATTTAAAACAATATGCCCAATGGTAGTTTTGAGATCAATTATATTGATCAGGTGAGTCATCTCATCTTTTTTATGGAAATCAATAATTCAGACAACTGAATAGGAAAGATGCAAGGAAAAATGAATGATGTATTACGTGTAGTAGGTAATCAGTAATAGCCTTTTTTCATTTCTACTTTTGTAGAAATTATCCAATTCTAAGGAGTAAAGGAAAGAACTCACAAGGTAAAAATTGTTTCATTCGTTATGTGAAAGGATAATGGGTAACATTAATTCCTTGTATAAAACTTTATATTTATCTTCCTTGCATGTGTAATTATAATGGTGGCTTTTTATGCTTTTTTGAAAGATATGCTTCTCTTCTGTAGGCACTGAACAATATTCCATTACCAATATGGATATTTACCAATCTTTAATAATACAATAACATGGAAAATGTTTGACATGTTCTTTGTCAATCAACTTTTATAAACATCTAATTAATTTCTAGATCATATTATTGAAAGCATTATTAAATATTACAACCAGATCCAAAGAATGGAAAGAAAGAAATTTTTATACATTTTGCATGTGACAGAATTAAGAAATTTTCATTATTATATAGCATGCTTTTTTTAACACAGTTTATTTCCATTGGGCTATGGAGAAACTACTTTGTAATTGAAATATATTGTTAAATACTTAGAAATTGTGTGTAATTATTGTATCCCAGTAAACTGAGACTTTTGTAATTAAGGCTTTAAGCAGGAAGTAGTGTCCATCTATACCTCTAGGTTAGATCTGATTGACAAGGGTGCCAATGCATATAAATGCATAGCAAATGCCAGGTGAGAGGGGGCAAGAACGCAGAGAGGTACTCAAATAAAGACAATTTTCCATGAGGGGAAACAATAACTACTTAACCAAGTCAAAAGCTATATAACTTTTCTCAGTGGTTTTTTTGCTTTCTCCAACTGAAATCAGATAGGAAGAAAGTACTAAGAAAATGAAAAACCAAACAGATGCCTTTTCTATTAAAGTATTAAATAGTTGATAGGAGGATTAAAGCTCAGATAAAAGACTTCCGGAGTTTTTACCTCTAGTGGAGCTCTCAAAATTTGAAAACTATAAGAGAGAGGTACATAAGCCACTTTGAGTAAGATATTCAAAGTAAGCTAATCTTTCTAAGGATGAGAAAAATGTAACTAAATTAAATATTTAACAATAATTCAGTGTCAGTAAATACAGAATCAAAATGTATCTAGGTTTTTGTTTTCAACTTATTAAACCCTTATTCTAAAATTATATATAATTTATTTTGATGATATATGCTTACCCAGTTCAAGGAAATAATTACTTTCAGATGTGGGAATAAAACAGATGTGTTGATCCTTTATTAAGCACACCTATGGAAAACCAAGGTGGTACAACCAGAAGCCCAGGTGGAGATAATGTCTCCAATAGCAGTAAAATGCATAGGAGATAAACCTCTAGATTGCTGGACTAACAAGCTCAAAACTTTCAAAAATTAGTACACATTACAGGGGATAGCAATTAGCAATGATTAGATTGAGTTAAACTTTTCATACCAAACAAGGAAAAATATAATGATTCCTGGTCTCATATAATATAAAGAGTAGATGTGCCCCTGTCTGTAACAAATTGGAGTTTCCCATCCCAAAGTCAAGTACTTACAACAGTGGTTCTTAAACCTGGTTATGTATGATTAATATAGTCATCTTAGAGCATTAAAAAAATATGGCCTGGAGCAGTGACTTATCCCTATACTCCTAGCACTTTGGGAGGCCAAGGCAGGCAGATCACTTCAGCTCAGGAGTTCAAGACCAGCCTGTCCAACATGGCAAAACTGTCTCTACTAAAAATATAAAAATTAGCCAGGCATAGTGGTGTGCACCTGTAATCCCAGCAACTCAGGACGGTGAATGTAGTGAACACCACTGCATTCCAGCCTAGACAACAGAGTGAGACTTGGTCTCAAAAAGAAAAAAAAAAAAAAAGAAATACTCGATCTCCTCCCTCAAAGATCTGATTTAATTTGTCTTAGGTAGACCCCTGTCACCAATATATTTTAACCTCCCTCACCACCAAGTGATTCTAATGTGAAGCCAAGGTTGCAAACTGCTGCATTATTGCAAAGACAATGGAAGAGAAAGATGTTCTTGGCCTTCAACTTTAAATCAGCCTTAAGATCTCTAAAAAGTTGATGGAGAGAGCAGAAAAAAAGAGCAAAGCATTACACGGTACTCTCATTGCAAATGGTGTGGTCTTGAACTGGAGTAGATCTTCCTTCTGGGGAAACCATCTCAATGGGCCTTTCATACAAAGGTAAAGCAAAGACTCCCTAGTGAATACGGATGTGTGGAAAGACCAGGACTCCAATATTTTTAGAACTGCTTTGTCAAAGATAGTGTTGCATTTGGAGTAAATTTTGGTATGTAGTAAGGCGAGGGATGGGTTAGAGTTGAAGGAGAGAGAGATGAGTAGGTGGCATGGAACTTACGACCCTCTGGGTCCGTGAACTGGGTATGAGCTTCCGTGATTAGAGTGATGAAGCCCAAAATCCAAATTGTTCACAGGAGATTCCGTAGAATTCAGGCCCTCTGGAAAAGTGACAGAGACGCAGGGAGTAGGTGACTCTCTGCCGCTCAGTGGAACCTAGCTTTGGCTCAGGGCTGGCAGCCAGAGGAGTATCCAGAGATAGCACCACTGTCATCCCCATAGGAATTCTGATCTTGAGCACTATCAGCTGAGCCAGTCATGATACTTCTCTGAGGATTTTATAGACGTGAGACATGGGCCAGTAGAAGTCAGCAGGAGAAGAGCAATAAATACCACTTTTAACTGAGAGATAACCTTTGGGAAACCTCAGAAATAATTGGTGTACACTTGGGGCTATGTGATGAAAGCAGTGATTAAAAGTTAAAGTAACTTCTTTTTTAGTCACAGAGAAGACCAGAACACACAGGTTCTACATAGAAAGCACAAGAGAAAACATTCAGCAAGAGGTTTATCTCAAGGACCTAAAAGGCTCCTACCACTATAACTATCAGAGCAGAAGTGCAGGGTATGGTTTGAAAGATGATCCAAATGACCGCAGGGCTGAACTTGTTTCTCTCGTTTACTAAACAAATATCTCTACTTTCTGTTGCCACTTTACAGGTATCCCTCTCAAAGCTGCCCACTCAATTGAAAATAAACTTTTCAGGTGGAAGGTGAGTACTATTTGGCCAAACATATATACAGATTGAGCATTCCTAATTCAAAATCTTAATGCTCAAAAATCTGAAACTCTGCGAGTGTCAATAGGACACCACAAGTGGAAAATACCACATCTAATCTCCTGCGACTGGTCACAGTCAAAATGCAGGTGCACAGTGCAGTTTACTCAGCATCCCCAAAGGAAAAAAGACCTTCTTATCCTCCTTCAGCTGTATTTCAGCACAAGTCCAGAGTCCCACACACAAGCACACCCACAGCGGGTAATAAAATGGCCCATGTGCAGGCAAGATGCACTGGTGACGGGTTCCCCACAATGTCCCACATGAAGTCAATAACTATTTGCATTACTCACTGTGATTGTATGTTTGTTTGTTTTCTTTTTTGCTTATTCTCTGCTGTGTGACGAAAGACCTAAGGAAACAGAAGAATACATTGTAGAAGTTCTATGCTGAAAGTGATGAACGGAAGTTAATGAAAAATAGAAAAACACTACATGATGTTAAAAATAAAGATATCAGTCAAGTATTCAGAGACTAGCTCTGTCAGTGTTGCAGCGAACATGTGCCACTTAATGGTGTGCTGATCGTGAAAAGAACAAAGATTTATCATGATGAACTGAAAATTGAAGGGAACTTTGAATATTTGACAGGAAGGTTGCAGAAATTTAAGAAGAGACACAGTATTAAATGTTTAAAGATTTGTGGTGATAAAGCATGTGCTGATCAGAAGCAACAGATTCCATTGACAGGTTTGCCAAGGTCATCACTGATGAAAATCTGATGCCAGGGCAAATCTAAAACGCTGATGAAACATCACATGTTATTGCCCCGGATAGACATTGACGGCAGCTGATGAGACAGCCTATACAGGAATTAAGGATGCCAAAGATGCAATCGCTGTGCTGGGATGTGCTAACAGAGCAGACACATGTAAGTATGAACTTGCTATGATAGGCAAAAGCCTGTGTCTCCACTGTTTTCAAGGAGTTAATTTCTTAGCAGCCCATTACTATGCCATCAGAAAGGCATGGGTCCACAGAGACATCTTTTCTGATTGATGTCACAAATATTTTGTACCAGCAGCTTGTGTTCACTGTAGTGAAAGAAAACTGGATGATGACTGCAAGATTTTGTTATTTTTTGACAACAGTTCAGCTCAACCTTCAGCTGAAATTCTCATCAAAAATAATTTTTACTCCATGTACTTTCCCCCAAATGTGATCTTATTAATTCTGCTATGTGGCCAGGATATCTTTAGAGCAATGAGGAATAAATGTAAAAACACTTTCTTAAGTAGCATGCTAGCAGCAGTAAACAGAGGGTGTGGAATGTTTTCAAAAGACATTTTGCATAAAATATGCTGTATAGGCTGTTGCCAGTACTTGCTATAGAGCGGTTAAAGACAGTTGGTGCGTGCCTGGCACAGTCTCTGGCCTGTAACTGCGTCCAGTGACGGTGAGGAACAAGGTGGTGACTTTCAAGGATTCCATATGTCAAGGGAGAAAAAAATGGTATCTGTTCTCCTTGCATGTGCACAAATGTACCTTCCATCAGTAAACTGGAAAAAGTGGATACTGAATACATTTGTAACACTGATAGTGAGGCTCCAGTTGTTTATTTATCAATGGTGAAATAGATGAAATGGTTCTGAATTAAGGTGATTATAATACTGATGATGAAAATATTACACTGTCGAAAATGTGCCTATAGATGACACGATAACAGTTAGTCATAGGCCTTGCTTTACTGTTAAGTACTTATGTGTGAATAAGTATAAGAAAAGGATTGATTATCAGTAGCATATAAATTCAGAGTCAAGAATGAGGGTGAAGCCAAACAACCACAGATTGTCTACATGGGTGCTTTATATAATGACACTTTTGCTTTCTGATGTTTGATGTACACAAACTTTGTTTCAAAATTATTTAAAATACTGTATAAAATTACTTTCAGCCTAAGTGTGTAATGTGTATATGAAACAAATAAATTTCATCTTTTTTTTTTTTTTTTAGAGATGGGGTTTCACCATATTGGCCAGGCTGGTCTCAATCTCTTGACCTCATGATCTGCCTGCCTCAGCCTCCCAAAGTGCTGGGATTACAGACATGAGCCACCGCGCCAGGCCTCAAATTCCATCTTTATGCTTGGGTTCCACCTCCAAGAGACCTGAAAAAAAATCCAAAATCCAAATCACTTCAAGTGCCAGTCATTTCAGACAAGAGAAACTCAACTAGCTTCACTCCCTGCCAGAAATGCCAAGTAAGTTATCACGTTTCTTTTTGGAACACACACACACACCCACACACACACACACATGCACACACAGTATAGCCATTGCTCCCTCCCCCAAAGACTTTATAATCTAGTTGTAAAGAACTTGCTGAAGTCCTCTATATAGTGGACTAAACTTCTTGTGAATTATAATAAAACACTCATCTAGGTTCTCCCTGACCTGCTTATACAGTGAAGGTTTGGGAATTTGAGTATTTGTGGCCCAAAAATATGAATACAATCCAAAGACAATGGGGTCAATTGATATTGATAGGCACATTGTTTATAAGGTTATGACAAAGTTGGGATCAATATCATAACTGCATTTTTTAAATTGTGCTTTAGGTTCTGGGGTACATGTGATTGTTTCTTTTGCTGTACAGAAGCTCTGAAGTTTAATTAGATCTCATTTGTCTATTTTGGTTTTTGTTGCCAATGCTTTTGGTGTTTTAGTCATGAAATCCTTGCCTGTGCCTATGTTCTGAATGGTTTTGCCTAGGTTTTCTTCTAGGGTTTTTATGGTGTTAGGTCTTATGTTTAAATTCTTAATCATTCTGGAGTTAATTTTAGTGTAAGGTGTCAGGAAGGGGTCGAGTTCCTGTTTTCCACACATGGCTAGCCAATTTTCCCAACATCATTTATTAAACAAGGGATCCTTTCCCCATTGCTTGTTTTTGTCAGGTTTGTCAAAGATCATATGGTTGTAGATGTGTGGTGTTGCTTACAAACTCTGTTCTGTTCTATTGGTCTATGTCTCAGTTTTGGTACCAGTACCATGCTGTTTTGATTACTGTTGCCTTTTATATAGTTTGAAGTCCAGCAGCATGATTCTTCCAGCTTTGTTGTTTTGCTTAGAATTGTCTTGGCTATGCGGGCTCTCTTTTGGTTCCACATGAAGTTTAAAGGGTTTTTTTCCAGTTCTGTGAAGAAAGTCATTGGTAGTTTGATGGGGATATCATTGAATCTATAAATCACTTTGGGCAGTATGGCCATTTTCACAATATTGATTCTTCCTAACCATGAGCATGGAATGTTTTTCCATCTGTTTGTGTCCTCTCTTATATCATTGAGCAGTGGTTTGTAGTTCTCCTTGAAGAGGTCTTTTACATCCTTTGTTAGTTGTATTCCTAGGTATTTAATTCTCTTTGTAGCAATTGTGAATGGGAGTTCACTCTTGATTTGGCTCTAAGTCTGTTATTGATGTATAGGAATGCCTGTGATTTCTACACATTGATTTTGTATCCTGAAACTTTGCTGATGTTGCTTATCAACTTTAAGGGATTTTGGGCTGAGATGATGGGGTCTTCTAAATATACAATCATGTTGTCTGCAAACAGGGATAATTTGACATCTTCTTTTCCTAATTGAATGCCCTTTATTTCTTTTTCTTGCCTGATTGCTCTGGCTAGAACTTCCAGTACTATGTTGAATAAGAATGGTGAGAGAGAGCATCCTTGTCTAGTGCCAGATTTCAAAGGGAATGCTTCCAGTTTTTGCCCATGCAGTATAATATTGGCTGTAGGTTTGTTTTAAACAGCTTTTATTATTTTGTGATATGTTTCATCAATACCTAGTTTATTGTGGGCTTTTAGCATAAAGTGCTATTGAATTTTGTTGAAGGCCTTCTCTGCATCTATTGAAATAATCATGTGGTTTTTGTCTTTGGTTCTGTTTATGTGGTGAATTACGTTTATAGACTTGTGTATTTTGAACCAGCCTTGCATCCCTGGAATGAAGCCTACTTGATCGTGATGGATAAGTTTTTTGATGTGCTGTTGCAATCAGTTTGCCAGTATTTTATTGAAGATTTTTGCATCTATGTTTATCATGGAGATTGGCCTGACGTTTTCTTTTTTTGTTGAGTCTCTCTCTGGTTTTGGTATCAGGATGATGTTGGTTTTTTACTATCTCGATGAGTAGATGCAAATGAGTTTGGAAGGATTCCCTTTTTTTGTATTGTTTGGAATAGTTTCAGAAGGAAATGTACCAGCTCCACTTTGTACATCTGGTAGAATTTGGCTATGAACCCGTCTGGACCTAGACTTTTTTTGCTTGGTAGGCTATTAAATGCTGCCTCAACTTAAGCCTTCGTTATTGGTCTATTCAAAGTTTCAACTTCTTCCTGGTTTAGTTTTGGGAGGGTGCAAGTGTTCAGGAATTTATCCATTTCTTCCAGGTTTTCTGGTTTATGTGCATATAATTGTTTGTAGTAATCTCTGATGGTTAATTTGTATTTCTGTGGAATCGGTGGTGATATCCTCTTTATATAACTGCATGTTTTAAAATATAGGTTTTATTATTTTTCAGATATGGTGTGGCCTCAGGAAATGGCTGTCATTGAAAAGCAGTTTGTTACTGTATTAGTCAGGGTTCTCTAGAGGGACAGAACTAATAGAATAGATGTATATATAAAGGGGAGTTTATTAAGGAGTCTTGACTCACACGATCACAAGGTGAAGTCCTACAGTAGGCCTTCTGCAAACTGAGGAGCGAGGAAGCCAGTCCTAGTCCCAAGACCTCAAAAACAGCGAAGCTGTTGGTGCAGCCTTCAACCTGTGGTCAGAGGTTCAAGTGTCCAAAAGCTGAAGAACTTAGAGTCCGACGTTTGAGGGCAGAAAGCCTCCAGCACAGGAGAAAGACATAGGCCAGAAGACTAAGCCAATCTAGTCTTTCCACGTTCCCCTGCCCCTGCTTTTATCCTAGCCGTGATTTAGAGTGGGTCTGCCTCTCCCAGCCCACTGACTCAAATGTTAATCTCCTTTAGCAACACCTCACAGACCCACCCAGGAACAATACTTTGCATCCTTCAATCCAATCAAGTTTACACTCAATATTAACCATCACAGTTACTCACAGATTTCAAGAGAAGAAGGCATGCCACATCATGAGGGGGCAACACAGGGAAGCACAGGGTCAGTTGGGAGGCAGAAGAGCAAGAGGAAAATGTGGGCAAGAGCCTTTATTGTGGTTTCTGTGCGAAGAAACAGATGAGAAGGGGTAAACATATACAGGATGGGTTAGTTCAAATGATTTCAGATGGCCCTAGTGCTTAGTTCAAATGATTTCAGATGGCCCTGGTGCAGATCAGCTGTCTGCTACCTGAATCTTGGGCGATTAGGGCAGGTGGACAGTGGCCTGAAGTGTGATAGCCCCTATAGGGGAGATGGTTAAGGTTTGGACTATGGATTCCCCAACCCATATTGGTCAGGTATACGTATGAAAGGCATGCTGGAAGGAGAGTTTTTTGCTATCTCCAGGAATTAGCTAGCTCTGGGAAGAGCACTCCCTCTAGGGTCCCCAAGATTCCAAGATGTCAAAGCATCAGAAAATAAAAGGCATAGTTAATACACTGCAGTAGTCTGTTCCAAATTGGTAGTAATTTCTGAGCTGACTGTAGGTTTAGATTTGGATTATGACTTCAGAAGCCAAGTGAGGCAATGAGACCTGGAAAACTAACTTGAAGTCTGAACACTGCAGGTCTTCAGTTTCACACTTGCTGAGGGACTTAGCACACATCAATGTTATTTTTAAAGGTGAAAATAAACATGATCAGGAATAATAGAAACGCAACACGGAAGGATAATGAAATAACCCTCCCACCATGCTTGGCATCAGACGATTTTTAAAGTGTTTGTGCCTGGTTTACAGCACTTCTGCCCCCGTCTTCAACCCAGAGGGAGATGAAAAAATCTTTCAATTGCTTAAGAGCAACCAAAGACAGGTGGGAAAACTGATCTACCATCATCTGTATGGAAAGATAATTTACAAACCTGTTGTCATTTTATGAAACAGAGTTAAAACTACATTTTTGTTTGAGAACATTTGAACCGAACAAGCAAATATTCACACACCTTGATTCTTCCTTTCTTTGCTGAGATCAAACTCCCTTTTCCTCAAACCCATGGTGTTCACCTAAGGCTCTGGAAAGTCAATTTGAGAAGGTGTATTTCCTCATGTGACTACATTAAGTAAAATCTGTTCACTGATACCTGAAAATTTGCTCACTGTCTCTGAAACATTTCTTGCAGCAGTTCACAATTTAAACTTCAGAACACAAGCCTGGGGCAATCTGTTGAATAATAGGCACCTTTTAATATCTCTTACCCTCTTGTTCCTTCCCCTGGCCACAGTGAACTTAGTCCCCCTCAGATGGTCTGGCTGGGTCAAGTTCTTCCTTGCTTTTGGATTGACCACTTCATCCATTTGCAGAGCTGCTCTTGCCTCCCTGCTGCTAACATTAAAGTCTTGAGGTTGCCAGCTATATCTGTCTCAGAGTCATCTGACAAAGAACAATGTGTTCTCTGTAAGGTAAGCAAAACAGTGGATGCACAGGCAGGTTCACACTCTGAGTCCACATGCCACATAGCACTGACTCCAGCACTCCCCTGCATTTTTCCTGGGGAAGTGATATCTATTTTAACCAATGTGTTAATTAAACAAACAGTTAAATGACTTTTGCTTGTCGAATCTCACTTTAGGTCTTTCAGGATATAAGAGACACGGAACTTGATCAGCTTTCAGGAAATATGCTATTTGACTTTAGAACAAATTTATACCCATGAAAAGTAAATATATGAGTACTACATGAGTACAAAACAAGCCCAAGGCAGTTTTTAATTAATTGTCAATTAAGAAGAGTAGGTAACGTTTGTGGGCACAGTGGCCTGGTAATATGCCATGGAAGAAGCACGATGTGTGTGACGTTTTTAAAAATGGGTAAGATTTAAAGACGAAAAACCAGACTGGGGGTATGAGGGAAAGACAGAGAACAAGGCATGAGAACAAGACCAGGCAAAGCAGAAAGTGTGGATGGTGTGTCAGGTTTCAGGATGAAAGTGGGAGAAAGAGGATAGACAGTAACATTATAAAAGTGGGGGTTGGGGAATATTTATTTCATGATATCAAAATCTCTGGGTCTCCCTGTTAGATCTACTTACCCACTATTCCTTGTAAGATATTCAGAGCTTATCCACCATGGACCACACCCATAGCCTTCCCTCTCTCTTATTGCCCAAAGAAAGAGAATTCCTAGACATCTAAACTGTCATCCCTAAAACAATCTGTACCTCTTTGCCCTCTAGCTGTGATTCTACCCCTTTTCCCTGCCTTCAACAGTATCCTCAGGAGTTTTGATGAAGAGGAAACTCCCACAAATCCTCAGCCTTTTAAACAGATGTTGCCTCTCTTTCCTTATCTCCTCTAAGAATGTGGCCTCTGCGATCCTCTCCAGTGGAGGCTGTAGTTTCTGCTCCACTCTCACCTCCCCTCCTTTTGAATTTCAAGGTTGGGAGGGATAACTTGTATTATCCTACAAAGGTCTTTCATTATTCACAATTGACCCTCTGATTAAAATATAGACAGATAATGCATCAGTGCACACAGACCTTGCTTCTGAGGCTTATGCAATTAGCCAATTCGTTGTAACACACTACACCCATCGTTGCTGTCATCAAGAGACCTGCCAGGCCCTACCCTCATTTACCAAAGATGTTGTTGTTGGCTCATTCTCCCCCTTTATCCTAATTCTTGCCATTACCCTGGTTGGATTCAATATCTTGTCATTTTCTTGCAAAAATCATTCAGTGTTTCCCACTGCTCTTGGTTCTGAGCATGATCTACGCATCGCAGCAGGATAGTAGCCAAACTTGGCAGTAATCAATCTCTTTGCAGATTCCATGTATTAGTTCATATTGGCCTCTTTTCAGTTCTTGGAAGACCCCAGGTTCAATCCCAGCCTCAGGATCTTGCAGGTACTGGGCTCCCATCCAAGGACACTGAGATCCATCCTAGCTCCCAAAGCCTCCTACCCACTTCATTCCACATCCCTAGTGCCTACAAAGTCCAATTTAACCTTTGGCTCCCTATCCAAATGGCCTATTTACAGGTTGAATGCTTCCATGCTAAACTCTATCCCAACCTACATAGACTAGAATTAAATGGTGATTTCCAGCTGCAGGACAATTTGGCACCCCAAGAAACTTTTGTTTGTCACTGATGAGTGCTCTGAGGAGTACTTCCAGCAATGTAGTAGGCAAAGGCCAGGATGCTGCTAGTCATCTGTGAACAATGTTCACAGCACAGCCCTCACAACATAGAACTATCCAGTACAAAATGCCAACAGTGCTAAGGTGAGAAACCTCACATGAAGTCAGAGGTGCACCCTGTACACTCTGTTACATGCTCATCACATTTATAGTATTATTCATTTAATGTCTGTCTTTCATGTCTATCTTGATCATCATGAAATCATGACTACAGAGCATCTGGAACACTCTGGTGACCAATGCCCATTTACGGGCAAGAGAGATACAAGAAAAATAGGCAAGAAAAGAAGTCAGGGAGGGAAACACCAGTTAGGAAACCTTCAGTAATTCAATAATGAGGAAAGTTTGGACTAGAATGCTGTAAGTGAAACTGGTGAGAGTGCAGGGCATGGTGGCTCATGCCTATAATCCTAGTACTTTGGGAGGCCAAGATGGGAGGATCCGTTGAGGCCAAGAGTTCAACACGGTCTGGGCAAAACAATGAGACACCATCTCTATAAAAAAAAATTTTAAGAAATAGTCAGGCATGGTGCTGCACGCCTGTGGTCCCAGCTAATCAGGAGGCTGAGGTGGGAGGATTACTTGAGCCAAGAAGGTCAAGACTGCCACTACACTGTAGCCTGGGCAACACAAGAAAGCCTTGTCTCACAAAACAGAGAAAAGAAAAGAAAAAGAGGGAAGGGAAGGGGAGGGGTAAGGGAGGGAAAAGAGAGAGAGAAAGAAGAAAGAAAGAGAGAAAGAAAGAAAGAGAAAAAAGAAAGAAGAAAGAAAGAAAGAAAAAGAAAGAAGAGAGAAAGAAAGAAAGAAAGAAAGAGAAAGAGAAAGAAAGAAAAAAAGAAAGAAAGAAAGAAAGAAAGAAAGAAAGAAAGAAAGAAAGAAAGAAAGAAAAGGAAAGAAAGAAAGGAGGAAGGGAGGGAGGGAAGGAGAGAGAAAAATAAAATGGGGAGTTTAAGAGGAAGGAAAGAGACATTTTAACAAAGAATCAATGATGGATGCACCCAGCCACCACAGCACGTGTATACCGATGTAACAAACCTGCCTGTTCTGCACATATACCCCAGAACTTAAAGGACAATTAAAATTTTTTTTTCAATAAAGACTCAAAAGAACACATGAATAATTAGATATGAGTAAAGAAAAAGAAGTATCAGAAAAGAAAGTTGAGGCTTGAGCTGTCTCAAATGGAACAAATAGAAGCTGTTTTTTTAAATTGTATTATTTATGGTTCTTTTATGTCAGAAATTATGAGACAGCTTAAAAATCAAACACATATGAGGTAACACTAAATGAAAAAAAAAAAGATTAAGTGTCAAATAATGGGAGCAATCAAAAGACCGATCGTTCTTAGCAGCAACCTTAAAGAAAGATAAGTGTGGCAGTTTAACATGAAATAGAAACCTGAGCTCTCTGAGAGCCAAGGCACAAAGCAAATCATAAACATGATTGGTCTCCACCTCTGATGAACCTTTGCCGTGCTTCATGCTATTTTCTTCAGGGTTATTTTGTTATTAATATTTTTAACTTTTGTTGTTTCTTTGATTTAAGAAGATAAATTTTCCTGAAACTGAAATGTAAGAAGAATGTATCCAAATGATTTTCTTAAGAAACATTGTGTTACACTGCAAAATGTTTTCAGTAGTAATTTTACAGAAGTACATGCAAGCCTTCTTTATTTAGACCCAGGATTAATTAGAAAAATCATAGTGTTATATATTTTTCTGTATAACACTATGATGAGAAAAATTGTAGTGTTATAAAGAAGAATCACAGTGTTAAATCAGTGATTGTCAGCTATGTGAGGGGCTACTGGTGTGTGGTGGGGACGGGAGGTTGTTTTCAAACCACGTTCATGCCCACGTGCACTAGCCTCCCAGCCCTCCTGAAGGTTAAACTCACTCATGGAGCCACGGAGACAGCTGTCTCTCATCGGTTAAGTGCCTGTCACTACATATGCTGTTGAAGAATTAAGGGGAAGGGTTGGAATGGGGATGAGTGAAGTGAGTAGGGAGCTGTGAAGGGATTGGCGGTACAAAGAATTCTCTTTCCTCCCACTTGTATAGTTCTAAACAAATATTTTCTTAATAAACTTACATGTGATTTTTCTAATTTGCCTCTGGATTTTACATGGCATTGTAGTATAATAGATGATGCAACTGATGAGTAGCCGTCCCTTTTCCCTACTTCACCAAAGGGTTATGACAATCCTTGATCTGCAAAAAGAATTAAAACTATCGGTAGAATCATTACTAAAATGAAGTTACAGATCAAGCTATGATGTAACAGAAAGTAACTATCTTATATTTCTAAATCCATAACAATGAATGGCACACTCAGATTAATATGTCCAAGGAATCATCAACAATTTCATAATTAATCAATTTCATTATTAAACAATTTTATTAGTAATCAGGCCATCTGAACATTGTAGTAATCACCTAAAAACAACCTAAAATTATTTCTAACTATAGGTGAATGTGGATTTGGGACAAAAATTTTTCTCTTAAAACATCTCTAAGGTGAGAGATCCAAGATGGCCGATTAGCAACAGCTCAGGAATGTAGCTCCCAGTGAAAGCGCAGAGAACAAGTGGACTCCGCACTTTCCGACAAACTTTTGTTGCCCACAGACCGGGAGATTCCCGGCAGAGAAGCCACACGGGTCGCCAGCGCGACTCTTTTGGCTGGCGCGGCTGTTTTGCCAGTGCCCCGGCGCGGCACTTCTCAGTGCAGAGTATACGGACGGACGGGCTTGGCTGGTCCCATCCCCACAAGGAAAACAGCAATTGAAAGCGCTGAGGACTGAGAGTTTCACAGCAAGCACAGCAAACCCAGGAAGGTCCGGCTCTGTGAGGAACGGGCATCCGCCAAAGGAAAACTAAGAAACAGAAAAACTTCATCACCAGGTGGAAAGAGATCCAAGATGGCCACGTAGCAGCAGCTCAGGATTGTAGCTCCCAGTCAAAGCACAGAGAGTGAGTGGATGCCACAATTGCAGATGAATTTTTGATGCCCACATACTGGGAGATTCCCGGCGAAGGAGCCACACAGGTCGCCAGCGCGACTCTTTTGGCTGGTGCGGCGCTTCTCGGTGCGGAGTATTCGGGACTGGGTGTCTAACTTTTAGTCGGGTTCTGCTGGTCCCATCCCCACAAGGAGAACAGCAATTGGAGGCGCTAAGGACTGAGAGCAAGCACAGCTGAACCCAGGAAGGCCCAGCTCTGTGGGGAAGGGGCGCCCCCCGAAGGAAAACTAAGAAACAGAAAAAATTTCATCACCAACAAGCCGGACGTCCACTCAGAGACCCAATCTGAAAGTTGGCAATTACAAAGACGACAGGTGGATAAATCCACAAAAATGGGAAGAAACCAGTGCAAAAAG